>JARQOC010000002.1:437003373-437113270 GCA_033576535.1 Allobates femoralis | reverse complement strand
AAGGTGTTTTCTAGGCCCTTGATTTTGCCTCTCATTGATTTGAACAGGGATCGGATGTTTGGTAAGCTGTTCGGCAAACCTAACCAAATCGAACTTCAAATGTTTGCTCATCTCTTATCCCCGCTGATGAAGAGCTATACTTGCTGATGGGGTGGCTAAGACCACAATGCACAGGGCTGGATGAAAGACTCAGACCTGTCCAAATTTGTAATTCAGGGTCTGGTCTCATAGCTGCATGGAAGAAACTAGAACAATGCTTTTCAGTCCCAAAGCCATAGAGAATACACAGGATTTTCCAAAAATATCCCACCGGTAAAATAGGTTTTATACTTATTTGATCAAAAACAGTGTTTACTAAGTAATCTATGGCATATATTTATATGCACTATTGATTTTTACTTATTTATTTAAAGCAGTGTATATGATCATTTTATTTTCATCTTAGGTTTGGAAAGAAGGTAGAATGGCAATTATGTGTTTGGAGGTTCCATGACAATTGTGTACAAGATAATTGTGTACGGACAATTGTGTACAGACAATTGTGTACAGGCCAATTGTGTCCAAGGACAATTGTGTACAAGGACAATTGTGTACAGGGCAATTGTGTACAAGGCAATTGTGTACGGACAATTGTGTACAAGGCAATTGTGTACGGACAATAGTGTACAAGGCAATTGTGTACGGACAATTGTGTACAAGGCAATTGTGTACGGACAATTGTGTACAAGGCAATTGTGTACGGACAATTGTGTACAAGGCAATTGTGTACGGACAATTGTGTACGGACAATTGTGTACAGACAATTGTGTACAAGTGTGTACAAGGCAATTGTGTACGGACAATTGTGTACAAGGCAATGTGTGTACGGACAATTGTGTACAAGGCAATTGTGTACGGACAATTGTGTACAAGGCAATTGTGTACGGACAATTGTGTACAAGGCAATTGTGTACGGACAATTGTGTACGGACAATTGTGTACAGACAATTGTGTACAAGTGTGTACAAGGCAATTGTGTACGGACAATTGTGTACAAGGCTATTGTGTACGGACAATTGTGTACAAGGCAATTGTGTACGGACAATAGTGTACAAGGCAATTGTGTACGGACAATTGTGTACAAGGCAATTGTGTACGGACAATTGTGTACAAGGCAATTGTGTACGGACAATTGTGTACAAGGCAATTGTGTACGGACAATTGTGTACGGACAATTGTGTACAGACAATTGTGTACAAGTGTGTACAAGGCAATTGTGTACGGACAATTGTGTACAAGGCAATTGTGTACGGACAATTGTGTACAAGGCAATTGTGTACGGACAATTGTGTACAAGGCAATTGTGTACGGACAATTGTGTACAAGGCAATTGTGTACGGACAATTGTGTACGGACAATTGTGTACAGACAATTGTGTACAAGTGTGTACAAGGCAATTGTGTACGGACAATTGTGTACAAGGCAATTGTGTACGGACAATTGTGTACAAGGCAATTGTGTACGGACAATTGTGTACAAGGCAATTGTGTACGGACAATTGTGTACGGACAATTGTGTACAGACAATTGTGTACAAGTGTGTACAAGGCAATTGTGTACGGACAATTGTGTACAAGGCAATTGTGTACGGACAATTGTGTACGGACAATTGTGTACAGACAATTGTGTACAAGTGTGTACAAGGCAATTGTGTACCGACAATTGTGTACAAGGCAATTGTGTACGGACAATTGTGTACGGACAATTGTGTACAGACAATTGTGTACAAGTGTGTACAAGGCAATTGTGTACGGACAATTGTGTACAAGGCAATTGTGTACGGACAATTGTGTACAAGGCAATTGTGTACGGACAATTGTGTACGGACAATTGTGTACAGACAATTGTGTACAAGTGTGTACAAGGCAATTGTGTACGGACAATTGTGTACAAGGCAATTGTGTACGGACAATTGTGTACAAGGCAATTGTGTACGGACAATTGTGTACAAGGCAATTGTGTACGGACAATTGTGTACGGACAATTGTGTACAGACAATTGTGTACAAGTGTGTACAAGGCAATTGTGTACGGACAATTGTGTACAAGGCAATTGTGTACGGACAATTGTGTACGGACAATTGTGTACAGACAATTGTGTACAAGTGTGTACAAGGCAATTGTGTACGGACAATTGTGTACAAGGCAATTGTGTACGGACAATTGTGTACAAGGCAATTGTGTACGGACAATAGTGTACAAGGCAATTGTGTACGGACAATTGTGTACAAGGCAATTGTGTACGGACAATTGTGTACAAGGCAATTGTGTACGGACAATTGTGTACAAGGCAATTGTGTACGGACAATTGTGTACGGACAATTGTGTACAGACAATTGTGTACAAGTGTGTACAAGGCAATTGTGTACGGACAATTGTGTACAAGGCAATTGTGTACAAGGCAATTGTGTACGGACAATTGTGTACAAGGCAATTATTTGTGTACAGGCCACTTGTACAGGCCACTTTCACAATGATGCTTACTTTCAGTTTCATTACTCACCCCTTGCAACTTTCACCATGACTTTTACTATGAGCAAGTCTGAAAAAGACAAAGATGTCCTTAGGCTTGGGGGACACGAGTATATCCTGCACAGGACACGTGATGACAGCATCAAAGAATGGCGGTGCAGGCAAGTCAACAAATTCAAGTGTCCCGCACGCATGCACACATCTGGAGCCGCGATTGTTAAACAGCCGACTGAGCACAGTCACTCTGCAGATCCAGTTCAAGCTGAAGCCAGAGCTACAATGGCTGCTCTGAGGCAAGAAGCAATCAGCTCTCAAGCATCTACTAGAAGCATTGTTGGACAGGTTCTTCGAGACAGGTCTGATGACGTGTTGTCTCGAATGCCCAAGCGAAGTGACGTTGAGCGAAATACACGTCGGGTCAGGCAGCGAGCAAACACCATGCTGACTCCTCCTCAAAGCATCAATTTTGCTATCCCCCAGGAATACAGCGACATCATTTTATATGACTCTGCAAGAGATGACCCCCACAGGATTCTTGCCATTGGTAGCAATGAACTGTTGCCTTATTTCGAAAGAGGAGAGACATGGTTTGGCGATGGAACGTTCAAGGTGGTGCCAACCATGTTCTTTCAGCTGTATTCTCTCCATGCAAAAGTCGGCAACTCCTATCCTCCCCTGATCTACTGCCTGCTGCCAAACAAGACTGGTCCAACCTATCGTCGAATGATCACGGCGCTCAAAGGGTTGATGCCAGGTGCAAATCCCCAGAAAATTCTTCTTGACTTTGAGATGGCAGCAATGTCAGCTTTCCAAGATGAGTTTCCAGCTGCAGCGATTTCTGGCTGCTTCTTTCATCTGAGCCAGTACATTATTCGAAAGGTCAATGAGCTGGGCCTAAAGGCTGAATTTGAGGCTGAGGATGGAGAGTTCAATCTCAAGGTAAAATCTTTGGCCTCCTTGGCGTTTGTCCCACCAGCCGAAGTAAGTGCAAGGTATGACGAACTAGCCCAAATCTTCCCTGATGATGATGCTACCAATCAGCTCCTCTCCTACTTTGAGCATACCTACGTTAGGGGGCCAGGAGTAGGTGGACGCTTTCGAAACGCAAGGTTTACTCCAGAGGTCTGGAATCATTATGCTGACGCTTTGGCCTCTGCCCCCAAGACCACGAATTGCTGCGAGGGGTTTCATAACGCCTTACAAGCACTCTTTCTTTGTGCTCATCCTACCGTGTGGAAACTGTTCAACGGACTCATTAGTGACATGGCAATTCATAGACTTACAGCCCAGAATGCTGAGGTACTGAATGTTGAGCATCCACGAAGCAAGTATGTCCAGCTAGCTGAACGACTGCGTGTGAAAGTGGCTGATTATCACAATCAAGGAGACAAGCTGCGGTATCTACGAGCGATCAGCAACATGCAGGCACGATAGACAAGACCAGCAATATTTGTAGAATAAGAATAGAAGAAGCTTTGAAACTGTTATTCAATAAGCAATCTTACGTTAAAATCAATGATGAATAAAGTATTTCCTTTTTTTGGACGTTTAATTTTTTGTTTTCCCTATACTTGTCTGTAAATAATCGTCCGTACACAATTGTCCGTACACAATTGCGTTGTACACAATTGTCCGTACACAATTGCCTTGTACACAATTGTCCGTACACAATTGCCTTCTACACAATTGTCCGTACACAATTGCGTTGTACACAATTGTCCGTACACAATTGCCTTGTACACACTTGTACACAATTGTCTGTACACAATTGTCCGTACACAATTGCCTTGTACACAATTGTCCGTACACAATTGCCTTGTACACAATTGCCTTGTACACAATTGTCCGTACACAATTGCCTTGTACACAATTGTCCGTACACAATTGCCTTGTACACAATTGTCCGTACACAATTGCCTTGTACACAATTGCCTTGTACACAATTGTCCGTACACAATTGCCTTGTACACAATTGTCCGTACACAATTGCCTTGTACACAATTGTCCGTACACAATTGCCTTGTACACAATTGCCTTGTACACAATTGCCCTGTACACAATTGTCCTTGTACACAATTGTCCTTGGACACAATTGCCCTGTACACAATTGTCTGTACACAATTGTCCGTACACAATTATCTTGTACACAATTGTCCTGTCACCGTGTTTGGAGTGTGACATCGAAGACCACATACAAATGCTCCATCCATGCCAGCCATATTTGTGCCTTATTCTGGCCCTCATAGAGATGCATTGCATGCTAGTGACAGAGCTTCTTACTTACAGCCAATCAGAAATTACGAGCACATGACCTATGAGACTGGTATGGTGTCGGTAAAGTATTAAAGCACCGAAGGTGAGTATAAGACAAAAGTTGGGGAGCTTACATTTAAAGCACCACAACAGCGGTGGAAGACAACATAATGCTTTGGTTGTGCTATAAAGGGAAATGTTTACCCTTATTCTTTATGCTCCTGTAGTGGTGTTACTGAGATCTCTGGAGAAGGACTACTGGTCTTATAGTAATGACCCTAAAGAACACTGTGGAGATACCTTTACACATGCTCATTGAGTGTAACCAGATACCATCCTGTAGAGAAGAGATCCCTTCATCACCATCACCACTCTTTATCACCCTCATCTGAGAACTATAGCCAAGATACCAGACCTTGACAACAGTATAAATATCCTGATTCTGCTTAGCGGAGTTATTCTCTTACTGCACAAGGTAATTCAGAAAATAACAGACCACATGATTCGCTGTTTGCTTTGATATAGGTTGGTTAATCATAGGCACTATTTGCAGAGACAAAATGAAGAGACCCAACAAGATTTCTTCCTACAAGACTCATAATTTGCCAAATGGTTGCAGCACATTTTTAAAGCCATGTTTACTGAGATATAGATTGGATAAGCTGGTAGGAATGGAGTTAAAAAGACAGCACTATTGAGATACTGATAATAAAATTATGACCTTTATTGTCGACGTGTTTTGAAGTCCAACTTCTTCATCAGGTCAAAGGCTCTGAACATGTATAGGCATCGGAAGTATATATACTGTACATCTGCTGCATTGTTAATACAGGATTTTAAAAAGGCACGATTCTCGCTGCCTTTGATGTCATCGAGATCAAATAAGCACATAAATCAAAAGCACATATTATGAATCATTCCAAATATTGTGAACAATATACTAGTGCATCTCAATGAATTAGAATATCATCAAAAAGTTAAAGGGATCCTGTCACCTCCAAAAAGCCACCTAAGCTACAAAATCATGTCCCTGCAGCATCCTATCACTACTCTCACACTGCTTTTGTCTCCTAAAAGCATCCTGTGAAAATAGATAAAAATGATTTTATACTCGCTCATTAGGCATTATAATTAGTAGAGGCTATATTCTTTAGCCCTTAGGGCGTGTTGTTTTGCAGGCTCCAGGTTCCACCCTCTCTCTCTCTCTGTGCTGCTGTGATGTGGAGCTGAAGGCAGGACTAATGATTTGCATTCTGTGAGTGACAGAGAGGGGGAGGGCGAAGCCTGCACAAGCAAAGCAGCACAGAGAGAGAGAGAGAGGGTGGATCCTCGAGGCTGCAAAACAAACACGCCCTAAGGGCTAAAGAATATAGCCCCTACTAATTATAATGCTTAATGAGTGAGTATAAAAAAGGAGTGTGAGATTAGTGATAGGATGCTGCAGGGACATGTTTTTGTAGCTTAGGTGGCATTTTGGAGGTGACAGGATCCCTTTAATTTATTTTAGTAATTCAATACATAAAGTGAAATGCATATAATATATAGAGTCATTACAAGCAGAGTGATCTATTTTAAGTGTTTATTTCTGTTAATGTTAATGATTGTGCCTTACAGCCAATGCAAACCCAAAGGTCAGTATTTTAGAAAATTAAAGTAGGGAGGATGAAGGGTTAAAAACTGTGCTGCCATATTCAACGAGACATCAAAGGGTGAATATAATATTGATTTATTAGTCAACGTGTTTCAGGGCCCCCAGAGGTGCCCCGAAGCATAGCAATATTACATTGATTTTTGATGATATTCTAATTCATTGATTTGCACCAGTATATATCATGTAAATCTGAAATTATTTAAATTGATGAAATTATTTAAAAAAAATGAAATATAATGTGATGGATTGATGGATAAAAAATATAATGTAAAAATTAAATAAAATTAATTACAAACTATACTCTTGTGTGTCAGGAGTGGATTCAATCCAATGCTGACTCATAAACTCTCTGGAGATATTTATATTACATTATCTACTGTACTGTATATAATACAATAATTCAGCTGAAAAACAAGCCATTACTTCTGGAACCTTCATACATGTCTCTGCAGCTGCGGCATATCTAGGGGGGTGCAGCCGGATCCTTTGCCCCGGGCGCAACTCAGAGGGGGCGCCAGCGCCATCACCTGGGCCGCTCTGTCACCGTCATCACGCGCAACCGCGCGCCCGCGTCGCACGCCGGCTCTTACGCTCCGCCCTGCAAATTGTGTGCGGCCGGCGCCGCGAGTGCACAATTGAACCCCTGCTGGTCCGCCCCCTAGCAGCAGTTCCCACCCCCGGGTCATGTCGCGCTGCGGCTGAGGTCACCCGACGCGCCGCACGCAGTGAGCGCGCACGTACATTGAAGTTTCAAATAAAAATTGGCGGTGAGGAGTGGGGGGGGGTGCCAAAATAAATCTTTGCCCCGGGCACCATGAAACCTAGTTACACCACTGCTCTGCAGTTGAGTCAAGTTGTCTGGTAAAGTTTAACGGTACATACAAGCACCCACAGAATTGGTGTCTCGAGCATCCTACACTTGCAGCTTAGTTAGGTGTTAGAATATACTCCAAATATATGCTAATAGGGTATTTTGATTGTGATTCCTCCAGATGACAGTGAGTGAAGTCTACAAAGCAATGCAAAGTATGATGGTTTCACATAAGAAACCAAAATTAATCAACAACTATTCGTACTGATAATAGTGCTATTTTTTCTATAAATTACTATCAGTGATTAGTATTGTTGCAGGTCTAGGATCCTTGGATTAAATTTGACCAAAGATGAAATCCGTGAGCACTTCATATTATTTTCTTGTATTTTTATTGGTCTTATCCAGGAGCTTAGTTTCTTCCCATTAAAAAAAATGACTCATAGATGAATTTGGAATTTAAATTGTGAACTCCAATGGGAACAGGGAGTGATGACAATCCCTAAAATATATTACTTCTGCATAAATAATATGAATGTATAATACAAATGTATGCAGTGTGGGAGCCCTGATCTGTTTAAAAGATTTGTGCACCTCCAGTGGCGTAACTTCAGGCCCAGGGGCCCCGATGCAAAAGTTCCAACGGGGCCCCCAATTATTGCAAATCTTTAATAGTATTAGTCTTTTTCTATAGGCCAAAGGGACCTTTGAGGCCCCCCTAGGCTGCAGGGCCCGGGTGCGATCGCAACCCCTGCACCTATTGCAGTTACGCCCCTGTGCACCTCCTTCTCCTCTGAATGTTTTTAGTTCTCAAGTTTCAAACGAAAAGTTCTAACCAAATTGAGTTCTTTACAATTTACTACATTTCTTTACTTGTTTACTTACCTTTTTACACTGCCTGATGAGTAATGTTAATATTAAGGCTTCCAATAATGATGAAAAAAATGTGGCATTTATAACTTGATGAATGTATGACTTTTTTTATTTTAAGCACTTTTGTTTATATTGTTCAGTATCACTAGGTGTTCTTCTGTATTTTCTGTTTCATGCCCATCTAATAAAAGAAAAAAAAATAGCATGGCAGAACAGCCAAATAATTGAAAACATCACTACTGACATGATAGAAAGTAAGACCATAGATTACTTAAAAAATGACATCACAAATGGATGCCATTACTGTAGCTGATTACATTACAATGGCTCACATCAGCCTCAGCGTAAGAACAAGTGACAAGTCAGATTACAACAAACCAGGTAACTTAACAAATAAAGTCAAAGTTGGGTTCCATCACCTACTTTTGTCACAAAATAGGAAAAATGATTGATTGCTTTACGATAAACTGATTTTATGATATTGTACAAGGTAACTCAAGGGCATAACTGGAAAACTAGAAGAAACTGTTTGGACGTGTAGCACAAATAGAGCAAGGTGACATAGCAAAAGATTAAAATTCTAACCCTTTCTTTTATTAGTGTACACTATCTCATACCCCATCAATTGTTATGGCCACTTTATACGTCCCAACATCGGTTCGATGTTGGATACAACGACGCGGGAGCGTTCGTTTTTTGGGCAGAATTCCAAGATCGCATAGGAGCTGTCACACAGGGAGATATCGGTAGGCAACGCAACTGCGATGTGTATGCCCCCTTGTACGGCCGACGCAGGAACGACCATTTAACATGGGAGAGAATAGGGGACTTTGTACTCCAAATTGTTGTTGGGCTTTCACACAGCACGATCCTGCCACATCGTCCATCCAATATTGGGCCGTTGGAGAGCAGGCTCATTTTTTCCCCAATATCGTTTTGGCATCATTATTGCATCGCATTGTACATTTACACCATACAACGCACGAACGATATCGGGGCCAACGCATAAACCACGTGACTTTTCATCGGAGTTGGACACCGATATCGGGACGTGTAAAGTGGTCATTAGGAGGGCCTGTAGCAACTAAAGGTACCGTCACACGCGGCAATTTTGCTAGCAATTTCACTGGCAATTTGCTGGTTGCAGTGAAATCATGGACACATTGTTCCATTTGTACACAGCAACAAAATAGAACAATGTGTCCATGATTTCACTGCAACAAGCAAATTGCCAGTGAAATTGCCTAGCAAAATTGCCGCGTGTGACGGTACCTTTAGTAATGTATCCAAATCATGTGTGCATGTCCCAATCAAAAAACACCTTGTATATAACCTGTGTTAGGCCAAGGTTACACATACCATCCGTTTTTGGCTTAGATTCGTTTTTGGGATAATTTTTCTCATTTTTCTCATTTTTTTTTTTCAAAGTCCAAAAATGCATATGCGTTAACGCCTGTGTGTGTGTGTTTTTAAAAAAATTCGTTTTTGGGTGCATTAAAAAAACGCATGCGTTTTTATAACATGGGGCCCTATGGGAGACGCATGCATTAACGCATGGTACATATAGGCACCATGCGTTAACGCATATGTGTTTTTGCATGCATTTTTGGTGAAAAAATGAACTAAGTCCAAAAAACAGACAGGACCCCAGGGGACACTATTGGCACCCTTACAAAAACGGATCTGTTTCTCTAAGGGCTTAAAAAATCGGATTGGTATGTGAGACCCTGGCCTTATACTATTTTCATTAATTTAGAATTTATTTTCCTATTCACCAGTTATGTACATAGTATAGTGTAGTCGTGTTTTGGATGACGCTTTAATTCTAAGGAAGAATAATTAAACTTCTTTCACAGCCTTTTTAATGTCCCTTAATAATAATTAATTCATTTTAATATTTACTGGTGTGTGAAATAAGTTCAATTCTTTTTAGACATTAATCCAAATGATTATTTAGAAGCAAATATTGTTAAAACATCAAACTACCATAAACCCCAAAGGATGGAAATATTGCAGTTCACACCCTACACGTCATTAAATCAGGAGAATACACCCGTATTAGAAGAGTTTTTTCAGATGATGCGACTTACAACATACAGAGTTGGGAAAATAATAATAGACTGCAGAAAAGACCCTATCACAAATGGACGCTGCATATCACACATTCAAAAATGAAAGGTAAAACACTAAATCTTTACTTTCCAATAACAAGTAGCAATAAAGAAAATACATGTAATAATTAGTGATGAGCGAGCACTAAAATGCTCGGGTGCTCGATGCTCGGGTCGAGCATCTCGAGATGCTCGGATGTTCGACCGAGCACCAAGCCCAATGTAAGTCAATTAATGACAGGCTCCGCCCACAGACATCCGGTTATAAAACGAGTGTTTCTGGGAGAGGGTGAAAGGGGGGGCTTTTTCAAATCGTCGCCACACACAATACCTTGCTGTGCCCCCCAGAGGGATCCTAACAATCAGTATGCCCTCTGTGAGGTGCCAGCTCACTGTGTGCACTGAAGGGACCTGTGTATTTGTGTCAGATCGATAATTATTAGTGAAGAGTCCGAGCATGCTCGGCGGTACTCGGTGCTCGCCGAGCATGCCGAGTACTGGGATACTCGTGCGAGTGACGAGTAGCGCCGAGCATGCTCGCTCATCACTAGTAATACTATAACATTCTCCATTGGATTCAGAAGTATTTACAGATTACTGACATAGTAAATAAAATTCTAAGTCAGGATACTGCATTGAAAAATATCCTGAAAAATGGAGCACAGTGTTTTGCCAAAAGAGGGAGGACAAATGGTAATACTTTAATTATCAAGAGTATACAGGAAAAAATGTTAACAAAAATATGGCTTTCTCAAAGTGCTTTTTTATTTTTTAAATGTCAGGGTAATCAATGTAATGTATACCAACCATATTAACCTCTTTCCGACATTAGCTCCCTAGCTTTGATGCGAGCTTACACATTGAGCTCGCACACTCCCCTGCACATATCAGCTGATCTCATCAGCTGACATGTTTCATGTTTTCAATACAAGTTTTTGAGAGCCTCGTTCTGGTTTTAATGGACTTAAATTGAATGCTTGTGAAGTAGATTATGACTTCCAGCCAAGTTTTGTCAGAAGTTATGGTCACAAGATGCCACCACAGGATGGGAGTGACATAAAAAAAAGATCTAGATGCCAGAAAGTGAGTATAAGACAGGGAGCAGAGGACTTACATTTAAAGCAAAATTCCAGTAGTGAAAAAATCCTCCAAACACTGAAGTGATGCTTTAAATTAAAGGGAACCTGTCACCTGATTCTAAGTCCCTACACTATCACTAGCTGTCCCTACACCTTCCTAGCTGCTCCCTATCTATCTCTTTCTTATCTAAAGGGTCCCTATTAAACATGTGAAAAAGAAGTATAAACTTACTGCAGTCCCTGTGGTTGGGGGACTGGGTAGGCGTGGCCACGCTTCCTTCATCACTCCTCTGTGGTGTAATGCATGCCCCGCTGGGCGGCATTATTCTGTGTCCTCTCTGCCCCCAGTATTTGGAATCTCCCACCCTTTGTGTCCTTCTATGCACCGGCCGGACGCCACATACGGCGCTGTGCATTATGGGGCCGGTCACGTGATCGGCCCCAGTGCATTATGGGCTTGATCACGTGATCAGCCCGGCTTCAATAAGCGCATTGCGCATGCGCGGACATGTGTCTAAATATCCTGGTGGTTGTCAGGCTGGTAGTGGTCAGACACCTGTTGATCTTGGTATGGCACAGGATGCAAATGACAGTTTTTTTTTATCATCTGCAAATTTTTGAAAAAAGTGCCAAAGTAATGAACACCTAATACGTGGTCTGGGAACATGCCGTGCGTGGATGCTCTGGGTAATAGTTGCCCGACTTCTCCCACTGGCCACCCCACTGCCTCTTCCTACCTGTTGCAGTGCTTCAGATCCCTCTCCCTCTGTGCTGAAGTCCTCACTCTTCATGGCACCTTTCCTGGTTTTGTCAGTGACTTCATCATCTACAACTCATCTTCCTTTTCCGCTCTCTGGTCCTCTTTCCGACTTGTTGTCTTAGCAAGATCACTACAAGCACTATCAGCAGCACGTCCACTTCACTGTTCCTTGCCACACGCCTTGCGCATATTAAATTAGGTAGCTGATATATGCCTGCATACTTTACAGTATTAATAATGAACAGAATAGTTGTAGTCCTGACAAAAGACTTTTAGTTCTAAGGTGCAGCAGCAAGGACTATATTGCTAAAATTCCTGCCTAGGTGCCTCTAATCTAAACCTATCCCTCCTCCAGCAGCTATTCATACAGTGAATCCAGCTAAGATAGGGAATGGAATAGATGTAGCCCTGACAAGGGAATTTTGGTTTTAGGGTGCAGCAGCAATGACTGCAAGGCTAAAATTCCTGCCTAGATTACTGTAAGCAAACCTATCCTTCCTCCAGCAGCTACCCCTACAGTGAATGCAGTTAACAGTGGCATTTATAGAGAATAGGATAGCTGTAGCATTAACAAGTGACTTTTGGTTTTGGGGTGCAGCAGCAAGGACTACAATTAATTTTTGAGGTGGTGGAAGAACTTTCTCTAGAGACATTTGCAAGCTTAAATTCAGCAAGCATCTTCACAAGTACTCAGCTGAAAATGAAAACATACCTATTGAACATTCCTTTCGACGTTGAGTAATTTTGAACACATATATGGTAACTTTTTACATAACATCTATTTTGTACAAAGGCAAAGACAATATAGATCCTTAAAAGTATTTTGACAATAATAATAATACCCTCAGCTAAATGATCAGTCCGTTCTGCCAGGATGTAATGCTTTAGAATATGTTTTGAATCCTAGTTTAAAATGCTAGATCATTTCCTACATTTTTTGTCTTTCTGTAAAGTAATCCAAATTTTTACTCAGAAACGCCCATAGAAACATATATTACAACAGAGAACCCAAATTAATTTTTATTAATCAAACTAAATAAAAAAATAAAATCGACTTTATTCATAGGCAGTTTGTTTTTCATATTAAGAAAAAAAGCCCTTTCAAGTGCTTATTATTTCCTTTAACTATTAAAGGTAAAGCTGCCTTTAACATGTCAGAATGTAATGAAGTGTAAAGACCCTAAGCCTTACCAATATATAAAACATTTTATAAAATGAGATAGCGCTGGACCAGTTTAATACATGTAATTTTAGATTACAGGCTTTGGGGAACAGTTTTACAACTGCAGCAATATATTTTAATGTATTTTTACCTTTTTTTAAAACTATTTTCTATCATCTCCTTTGAACAACTCATGTTATTTTGTTGCTTTAAAATGATCCTATTATATGTTCCTCAACATAATGTTTAGTTAGCTTTACTTGATAGTTTTTCGATTATTTCATTCTATACCTCTGATGCTACAGCTTTCATTTTGCACAGGTAGTTTAATTCTGAGTTGTTTTCTCAGTGTTTCTTTGAAATACCAAAATCATAATCACATATAATGGCTGTATAATAGAGATAAACTACGGTATGTCTAAAGAATGCCACCATTATAACATATGTGAACAAACATTATTGCTATGGCATAGTATAAAGTAATGCAAATAATTAAACTGTATAGATCTCAAATAAGGACCCATAGAATAGTACTACATTGTACCAAAATAATTTAATCATAGGCGGATTATAATAAGGGCAATCTGGGCTACCACGCAGGTCTCGCGGCTTCCGCATTTGGTAGCCATGGCTGCAGATCGTTAAATGATGTTGAGCCCACCCTGTCGCATGATGTCTGGCAGAATGTACCAAGCATACAGAGCGTGGGCATGCCTGCCAAAGCTACACCTGGCTATCTTGTGCCGAAGAGGAGTTTCTGATGGCTTCCCTGCTGGCCAGCACGCCTGAAGACTGTGTGAGAAGGTATGTTTGCCTCGGCTCACTCCTCTGCAGTGCACATCACTAGCTGCTGCCTTCACTGGGTCTGCCACTTTTTGTATATGGTATGTATGTCGCACACTGGCAGGGCAGGCAGCAGTGCTCTGTATCTACGGGCAGGGGCCATTATTGTAATTTTTAAATTTTGTAAATAAAATATGGCGGGTGGGATTGGATTGAAACTACATGGAAAATGCCCTTGCCCACTGTGCATCCCTCCACCTTGGAAATTTTGCTTGCATCATGTATATAGCACATGAAAAATACACGTGCACACAAATTTAGCTTACATAATTTTTAATACATGATGCAAGCAAAATTTCAAAGGTGAAGGAACACACAGTGTGCACGGGCATTTTACATGTAGTTACAATCAACTCCTATCCCCCCACTTTATTCACAAGCTTTAAAAATTGCAATAATGACCCCTTGCATACGGAGTGTCACTGCAAATTATACTTCTGTGTATTTTTATCTCTGTCACTATTTCACAGTCTGCAGTTAAATAGAGTGACTGCAGACTTATCTTAGGTAACCAGACATCCTTTAAAAGGGAAGCTGATAAGAAAAAATAATCACTAATAACCTGCAGATGTGGGGTTATTCTGTAGATTAATAGTGTTAGGGTACAGTCAGATGGCCGTATAACACAGACAACAATCACATTGCAATGTTCCGACTGGGCGGCGGGTCTCCTGACCTGAGTGAAACAGCTGCATAGACATACATGAAGCTGTCATGCTCAGGTCAGGTGTGCGATTAACTGACTTTGCCCTTTGGAAGGTGCCCGATCACTGAAAGTGCAGTTCATGGGAAAAACGTGCCTAGCTTTCAGCCATACGAATGTGTATGAAGTATCTACAGTAGCCGCTCACAGCATTGTGAGTGGCGGCTGTAAGCACACCTAGACACCTTTGACTGACAGTCGCCAGTGCAGTGCATCAACCAGCTGTCTGTCAAAGTGACAGGGCATGCTTTCAAGCATTACTCATAGTGCTGTGATTGACGACTGTAGATTCTTCATTCACACCTATATGGCTGTAGACCTGCACCCCACAGGAGGAATAAAGTTCATTTTTTCCGTGAGCAGTACTTTTAGTACAGCAGTTTGGAACCTTTCTTATACTATTAACCTGTAGATTAAGCCTACATTTGTAGGATAGCGTTTGTGGACATGTACACTGTAAGTCAAAAGTGGGTGTATGGAGTAGGCTCACAGGATGAGCTCCATAGTCAGCAGACTATGGGTCTGTCATTACAAAACTCCCTTGAAACCCAGCCCATGGCTTCAAAGGAGTGTACTGTGGCATTGCTGTATATAACAGAAGAGATGAGAAGATTGCAGATTATAGTTTACTAAGGGGACTATAAAGTATGGTGAGAAACAAAAAAATAAATGAACTAAGTTATGAAAAAAATTAATATTCAACCAATATTCAACCAATAAAATAAAAATGTGCCACCAGTCTGTGATCCATCTCAAGAACCATATAAAAGAAATAAATGGAAATGCTGCAAAATAACAATAACATAAAATAGCAATAAAATTAAACTTGAAACCATCTATTGCCCCAATAAAATCAAAGATTATAAACAATAAAAAAATTACACACATGTGGAATTGCCATGCTTAGAAAAGTCTGATCTATCAAGATATACAAATAATCCAATTGGTAAATCTCTGACAGCAAGTCAAGAAGACTGGACTACCTCCTGAGTGAAGCCCATGGTCAGAGTGCCCTCATAGAATTTGTTGTACACCGCCATCAAGAGGTCCACTACCATCAATACAAAATGGCAGCTAAGCTCCAAGGGAGCTCCTGTTGCCACTCATACTGTATATAGGGAGCTCTGTGAGGGCTCATTTTACATATTGGAGAATATGTGTGGGGCTCATCCTATATATAGTGGACTATGTGGCTGCTCATACTGTATATAGGGAGCTCTGTGAGGGCTCATTTTACATATTGGAGAATATGTGTGGGGCTCATCCTATATATAGAGGACTATGTGGCTGCTCATACTGTATATAGGGGCTATGTGTGTGCTCCTGCTGTATACAGGGGTTATATGTGCTCTGGCTGCATACTAGTGCTATGTGGAGCTCCTGCTGTATAGTGGGACTATATTGAGCTCCTGCCGTGAATAGGGGCCATGTTTGGGCTCCTGCTGTACACAGGGGCTAAGTGGGGACTCTTGCTGTATACAGCAATCTGTGTGTGGGCTCCTGCTGTATCCAAGAGGCTATGTGTGGGCTCCTGCTGTATCTAGGGAGCTATGTGTGGGCTATTACTGCACACAAGGGCTATGTGTGGGCTCCCAGTGTATCCAGGGTGTGTGTGTGGGTTCTTGTTGCATAGAGAGGCTATGTGTGGGCTCCTGCTGCATACAGATGCTATGTGTGGGATCCTGCTGCATACAAGTGCTATGTGTGGACTCCTGCTACATACAGTAGCTATGTGTATGCTTCTACTGCATATATGGGCTAAGTGGGTGTTCTCGTTACATACAAGGGATATGTGTGGGTTCATGCTCTATATAGAGGGCTATATGGGACTCATACTATATTTAGAAGGTATGTCAAAATATTTTCCCACCCTGCTCTATTATGTATAGTGTTATGTAATGTATAGCGCTGTACATAAGGGGAGACAAAACTATACAGCACACTATGCTCACCACTTTTTTTTCTCTTTTTGTAACTATCACAGATGGAACCTGCACTGTGATCTAAAATCATCCAGCAATTATAGGGGTTAAAAATGAAGCAAGAAGTAGTTAGATCAGCCCCAGGGAGTTCTGGGAAATGGGAGTGGTGTCCATAGCTGTAGATTGAGAAGGTGTGTGAAGGAGAGACTGAAAACAGACAAGCTGTATAAGGTAAACCAGTTCTTGCTGAGAAAGATTGCTGTTATCAAAGAAGCCCAGGACAGACAACACTATCTGTATTATCTCGAGATAGCAGTGGGAGAGAAACAGCCCCAACTCATTTCTTACCCCCACATCACTGCATGAGGCAAGTACAGTCTGCATAGCTCTGGACACTGTGCAGAGGATTGATCTGTGAGGAGAAATGCTTTCTTTGTACAGAGACTGTCATAGATGATGATGAGGCATTGCTTTGAAGAGAAGTGATTTTATGTGTTTGGAAAGAATTTTGAATAAAACCCTGATAATCACACCTAGCCCGGGTTAGCCCCCCCTTATAGAGAATTTGGGTATAAAATGTTTCCATTCGTTAGATCTTTGTTAGATCCGGTTTGATCAACCAAAACTAACGTTAGATCTCCTCTACAAAATGAGATATTTAGGATCTTTTTCAGGGGGGCTAACCCGTGGCTAGCCCCCCCTCTTTTGAAATTGCCTGTTTTTTCGATGGATTCTAATAGATATTCGTTAGATCCGGTTTGATCAGCAAAAAATTAACGTTAGATCTCCTTTCGTTCCCGAGATATTGGGGGGGAACTAACCTGTAGCTAGCCCCCCTCTTTTCAAATTGCCCGTTTTTTCGATGGATTCTGATAGATATTCGTTAGATCCGGTTTGATCAGCAAAAATTAACGTTAGATCTCCTTTCGTTCCCGAGATATTGGGGGTCTAAGGTGGGGGGTTGGGTACAGGTTAGCCCCCCCTCTTTTGAAATTGCCCGTTTTTTCGATGGATTCTGATAGATATTCATTAGATCCAGTTTGATCAGCAAAAATTAACGTTAGATCTCCTTTCGTTCCCGAGATATTGGGGGTCTCAGGTGGGGGGTTGGGTACGGGTTAGCCCCCCCTCTTTTGAAATTGCCCATTTTTTTGATGGATTCTAATAGATATTCGTTAGATCCGGTTTGATCAGCAAAAATTAACATTAGATCTCCTTTCGTTCCCGAGATATTGGGGGGGGCTAACCCGTAGCTAGCCCCCCCTCTTTTGAAATTGCCCGTTTTTTCGATGGATTCTGATAGATATTCGTTAGATCCGGTTTGATCAGCAAAAATTAACGTTAGATCTCCTTTCGTTCACGAGATATTGGGGGTCTAAGTTGGGGGGTTGGGTACAGGTTAGCCCCCCCTCTTTTGAAATTGCCCGTTTTTCGATGGATTTTGATAGATATTCGTTAGATCCGGTTTGATCAGCAAAAATTAACGTTAGATCTCCTTTCGTTCCCGAGATATTGGGAGTCTCAGGTGGGGGGTTGGGTACAGGTTAGCGCCCCCCCTCTTTTGAAATTGCCCATTTTTTCGATGGATTCTGATAGATATTCGTTAGATCCGGTTTGAGCAATGGTCCTGAGGTGTAGATGGAGAAGAGGAGGGGTCCAATGACAGAGCATTGGGGGGACACCAACAGAGAGAGTGAAGTGAGGAGGTGGCGAGTGAGTGGGACGATCTAAAAGTTCGGTCAGTGAGTCATTATCGTCCCCCGTGATGCCTACAGGCCCTCATCTTCACAATCATCGCAGCACACTGCCCCCCTTCCCCCGCCGTGACACATCGCCAATGAAGTACTGATGCTGCCCACAATTCGCCCACGCCGAAGTCGCCGCTGCTCAAACGGATCTAGCGAATATCTGAATCCTTAAAAAAAAGGCACATTTCAAAGTGGGGGGGGGCTTGTTTTTTGCATAGCAAGTTGTATTTATCCTTTGCACCACTTTGGGTGCATATAATGTTTTGTATAACTTTTATTTATTTTTAGGAGAGGGAGAATTTAAAAAAAAAATTTATTACGTTAATGTTTTTTGAGTTTTATTATTAGTTAATTTCTCGTTCGGTAAAAGTAACAGAACACCTTTATTCTCCGGGTCAGGTCGGACACACCCATACAAAATGTATTTTTTTTTACTACTTTTACAAAGTAAAATGTTTTATTTTTTAAATAATGACAGAGGATTTGGCCTCGCCGCATACGCAGCCCCGTAGCGCTTTTATTTTTCTGACTACGGAGCAGTGGGATGCCTCATTTTTTGCGGGAAGAGTTCTAGTTTTTATTCTGACCATTTTGGGGCATATTCGTTTTGTTGATCGCGTTTTATGACTTCTTTTTGTGACTCAAACAGTGAAAAAAATAGAAATTCTGGCTTTTTTAATTTTTTTATGGCATTTACCCTGTGGAATAAATATTAAACTATTTAATTTTTGGAGGTTGGGATCCCAGCTGATGGTAGGACAGCTGCGATCTCACGATCTGACGGGGCTAGCCGAGGCTGCCATTCCCCCGCCCGACGTGAAAACTATGGCAGAGGAATAAGGCCCGGCTAACGCCGTCGTCAAAAGTCAATGATCGGTCGTCAAGGGGTTAAAAATTCCTGTACATAGACTCTCATGTTTAGGTCTCATTTTTAATCAATTTAATTATCAAAACAATAAATCTTACTTATTAGTACAGTGAAAAACACAAGTAACAGTAATACCTTCCAGAAATAGAGAGTTAACAATGGAAACCTGAACGTTTAGGATGCAAAATCCCTGGAATAGAAATAGGACACAACGTACATTGTAACATCTAGACGGAGTTCCTGAGTTATCTGTGTTTGACTTATACAAAAAAAGAAGAAAATTACTAATGTGACTAGATAATGTCCTACCATCAGCTGGGATCCCAACCTCCAAAAATTAAATACTGTATATACTCGTGTATAAGCCGACCCGTGTATAAGCCAACCCCCCTACTTTTGCCCCCAAAATCTGGGAAAACCTATTGACTCGTGTATAAGCCGAGGGTGGACCCCAGCACAGGTATACAGCCCCCAGCAGTGTGGTATACAGGCTTCCGCCTCCCCCCTGGTAGTATACAGCAGCCCCAGCGGTAGTATACAGCAGCCCCAGCAGCCCCAGTGGTAGTATACAGCAGCCCCAGCAGCCCCAGTGGTAGTATACAGCAGCCCCAGTGGTAGTATACAGCAGCCCCAGTGGTAGTATACAGCAGCCCCAGCAGCCCCAGTGGTAGTATACAGCAACCCCAGTGGTAGTATACAGCAGCCTCAGTAATCCAGGTTTCCCCCCACTTGCTCCGGAAACATGTAAAGTAAAATCTTTATACTTATCACTGTCCTGTCGCCGCCGTCCCCGCCGCTGCCGACATCTAACGAATATCTATCAGAATCCATCCAAAAAACGGGCAATTTCAAAAGAGGGGGGCTAACCCGTACCCAACCCCCACCTTAGACCCCCAATATCTCGGGAACGAAAGGAGATCTAACGTTAATTTTTGCTGATCAAACTGGATCTAACGAATATCTATCAGAATCCATCGAAAAAATGGCCAATTTCAAAAGAGGGGGGGCTAACCCGTACCCAACCCCCCACCTGAGACCCCCAATATCTCGGGAACGAAAGGAGATCTAACGTTAATTTTTGCTGATCAAACCGGATCTAACGGCGTGTCCTAGCACCACTCATGCAGGACGCATAATACCGGAGCTCTGGCATCAGAGACCAGACTAACGGCGATTACACTCGTCTCCAGCCTCCAAATCGCGGAACAAGTAAGCGATCCTGCTGCAGATAACGGAGGGGAACGCGAGGATGCCCAGAAAATCGCTCCGGAGTCAGGAGCGTCCGCCTAAAGTCACCGACTTCTTTACGGCGAGTCCAGCTCCAGCAGCCCGCTCTAAAATGGCGCCGACTGAGCCTCCAGTGGCGCGCTCTCCCCATGCTTCCCGGTCCTCTAACAGCCCGAGGTCGGGAAGCGATCTCTCAGACAACAATACCCCTGTCACAATGGGGGCCCTGAAGGGTCTGCTGGACTCTTTACACAAGTCTTTGAAGGCAGACATTAAGGACAGTATAAGGGAATTGAGGGATGATATGGCTGCATTGGGAGAGCGCACCCACAACATTGAATCCAAAATGGCAGAGTTTGCCACAGCTCATAATGAGCTTGCAGACAGCTACCAGGGAGTGGAGCTGGATATCAAAGATCTAAGGGCAATAACCTGGGATTTGGAGGATAAGATGCGGAAAAATAACCTGAAAATCAGAGGTATTCCAGAAGCTGAAGGAGAGGAGGACATTAAAGGGACGGTACATACATTCCTCTGTTTTCTATTACCTGATGTGCCAGCCACTGAACTTTTCCCAGATAAAACATACAGACTCCCTAGACCACCGAACATCAAGCAAGATCTGCCCAGGGATGTCCTAGTGTGCTTGGGCTCCCCCAGACCCCGAGACATGGTGCTTCAGAAACTGAGACAACATCCTATGGATTCTGGGATTTATAAGGGATGGCAAGCTTATCCTGATCTTTGCCAAGGAACTCTGGCACGACGCAGAGACTTTGCTGCACATTGCAAGGTTCTCCGGGACAGAGGCATACAATATTCCTGGGGATCTCCGGTGAACGTTTCTTTTAGATACAAAGGAAACAGACACGTTTTTTCATCTCCTTCCAAGCACAAGACGGCCCTCGGAGTTTGGAACCTTCAGCGTCCCCCAGCTTCTCCATCCAATTCTAACAAGAATCAGCGAAAAAGCCCTAGGTCCCCGACGGATTCCCAGGGGGCTGGGGAATGAATCCCAACAAATACTCTGGTTTGCGCTGGTGCCGGTTAATTAGTTTTCCCAGCCTAAATTTCCGGTTGTTTAGGCTGCGGGGGTGTGAGCACCAAGTCCCCTATACCACCGAGGTGACTTCCTCCCACCTCGGCTGAGGTGAGGAGTCCTGCTAAGCTCACACCAACTCTCCCCCAGCAATCAGTTCTCTCCTACCTGAAGGAGACAGACTGGTTTACATTGTGACCTTTTCTTTTATGTATACACTATTACACGTGTATAGGAGATTGTTATTGTTTTCCTATATAGGTTTAGGTTAATTTTACTTGTTTTCTTTTTGTTTTTCCCTACCCCTCCCTCCCTACCCCTCCCTCTTGCCAACTTGGTAGCATTTTATACTGCTGCAGCCCGGCCTCAGGCGCTGCTGAACAGAGCATCACAAATAGGTGTATAAGGTTTTAAAACAATCTAAGGTTTGCATATTTCTGTGATAAGGAGTATTACCATGGTATCATTTAATGTGAATGGCCTTAACGTCCCATGTAAACGAACAATACTTTGGCAACATTTAAAAAGGGCACAAAGTGATGTAGTATTTCTACAGGAGACACACCTGTTGGGGAAAGATCACCCCAGATTAGCCTCAGCCCTATACCCGACACAATTCCTCACTGGGGGGGCTGCTAAAAAAGCTGGAGTGGCCATCCTGATCCACAGATTGGTCACTTTCAAACTGATTAAGGAGGTATCTGACCCAGAGGGCAGATACATCATTGTATTGGGCCTTCTAAACGAAAAGCCCTTTACCCTTGCTTCCGTTTACGGGCCAAATGCTGGACAGGTTAGTTATATGAAGTCCTTCTTATCTAAGGTAGCATCTCTAGCACAGGGTAGTAAGGTTATTGCAGGTGACTTTAATATTCCAATGGACAAACAGCTGGATTGCTCGAAGCCATCTCTATACCGATCAGAGCTGGGGCGGGTAGCTTCTATGCATCATCTACATGATGTTTGGAGGTACATGCATTCTGACGAAAGGGATTACACTTTCTACTCCCATCGTCACAAGTCTCAAAGCAGACTCGACTATTTCCTGATTGATGACTCCGTGCTGCAGAAGTGTTTGGATTCAAGTATAGGATCTATCACTTGGTCTGACCATGCCCCGGTGTCTCTCAGGATAGCCGACTCTGCTGCTGCCCACCCTCCAGCCTGTTGGAAGTTAAGTGCTCACCTCTTGGCTTCCCCTGCTAATGCAGACCTTCTCACGGAGGCTATTAAACTATACTTCAAAGAAAATACTACACCTGATATGCCCCCGGACACCTTGTGGTTCGCTCATAAGGCGGTCCTTAGAGGCCAACTACTAAAAATGGCCACCAGAGCTAAAAGAGAGCGCGAAAAAGAGATGCACACACTACTGGATAAAATTAAAATACTAGAGGCCAAACAGAAAGACGAGAGGTTGATTGCACAGCCCCCTGAATTACTGAGGGCTAGACGGGAGCTCCGTTCCCTACTCCTTTTAAGGGCGGAGCATCAGCTTAAAAAAACTGGGGCGAGGTTCTATGGCATGGGAGACAGAGCCGGAACGTTGCTAGCTAGGAGAGTCAAAAAAAGGGAATTGCAGGCAAAGATCCCCTTTCTGCGCAGAAACAATGGCACAACGATTCGCCACCCAACCGAAATAGCAAAGGAATTCGGAGAGTACTATTACTCCCTATATAACTTAAAAGACTCTGAATTGGTACCTCAACCTGCTTTAGACTCTATCGGGGCTTTCTTGGAGAGAGCTAAGCTTCCTGCCCTTTCAGAAGATCAAATTAGGGCACTCAATGTCCCTTTCACTGAACAGGAGATCATTGGGGTAATTGCTTCTTCTAAGAAAAGCACTGCTCCGGGGCCTGATGGCTTCTCGTTTCACTACTACTCCAGTTTCTCTCAGATCTTGTCGAGACCTCTACTGGACCTCTTCAATTTTTGGAGAGGTGTGGGGAGAATTAGGAGGGAAGGCTTGGAAGCAATTATCACAACTCTCCCCAAGCCAGGTAAAACACCGGACACCCCGGGCAATTTTCGTCCAATTGCATTACTAAATTGTGATGTAAAATTGTACGCTAAAATGCTGGCTAACAGACTTGGAGAGGTACTGCCCACCCTGGTGGGTTTAGAACAGGTGGGGTTTATCCCGGGGAGACAGGCAAGTGATGGAACGAGGAGACTGGTGGATCTGGTGGAGATCATGGAGAGGAAGGGGGACCCCGGTGCACTCCTGTCCCTGGACGCAGAAAAAGCGTTCGACAGGGTGCACTGGGGGTACCTTAGAGAGGTTCTCCAAAAATTCGGAATAGTGGGAGACTTCCAGAAGTCCATTATGGCTTTATATTCCTCTCCATGCGCTTCGGTCAGGGCATCAGGCTTCATGTCGCCAATCTTTGATATCTCCAATGGAACGAGACAGGGATGCCCCTTATCCCCGCTCATTTTTGCCCTGGTTATGGAACCATTGGCAGCGGTGGTGAGGGAGGATCCTGAAATCCGAGGGGTGGAGGTGGGACCTGTGGAACACAAGATTGGGCTGTATGCCGATGATGTGGTTTTTGTGTGCTCCCACCTCCCCTCCACGATCCCAAGAATTTTAAAAGTTTTAGAAGATTTCTCCCACGCATCCTACTACAAATTAAACATGACAAAATCTTCTTTTTACCCAATTAATATCCCTGAATCTCACCAGAGGAAACTTAAGGGACAGTTCTCATTTGCCTGGGTGGAGGAGGGATTCACTTACCTAGGAATCACCATAACTAAACTAAACAAAATTGTGAGACAGAATTGTGAAACATTACTCAAAAGTTTACAACGGGAGTTAGAGAGTCACTCTGGCCTGTTCCTGACGTGGATGGCCAGGATTCAAGTTATTAAAATGATCTTTTTACCCAAAGTCCTTTACTTACTGAGGTGTCTCCCCCTCCACATCCCAGGCAGGCTCCTACGGGCATTTCAGGCATCCTTTGGCCGTTTCATATGGCAGGGCAAACCACACAGGATAGCAAATAGAATCCTCACTCTGCATTCATCCATGGGGGGGCTGGGGGTCCCGGACATCTCCTCATACTATAAAGCACCGAGGAAGCTAGAAGTTGGTGGGCACTAGAGCAGACCTCCCTGTGGCTTCAAATTGAGGCCTTTTTTGCCCCAAAGCAGTACACCCGGCTATTACTTGAAATGAACTTGATGAAGAGTTCACAGCCGCTGCATTGCCTCTCTTCAATGAGAGCCCTGATGACTATATGGCACAAAGAAAGTGGAGACTTGCTGCCCTTTTTGCACAGATATGTATCCCTGGAAGCAGTGGAGCAATCTGTTGGGCCCCTGAGTCTTCGATCTTGGAAACTGAAGGGCATTCTCCTTCTGAATCAAATTGTTAGAGGGGGGTGTCTTGAGGTCATTCTCTGCGCTAATGAAAGACTTTGACATTCATAAAAACGACTTTTTTAAATACTTGCAAGTTCGGCACTTCCTGGCCTCTGTCTCCCTGCTGGTTCCGTCCCAAGAAACCTTTATTGGTTCATTACAGGCTTTCTTTAAGTCGCGGGGTAGCAGCTCAGGGGGGGTTTCAATCATTTATAGGGCTCTACTGTATCTGCGTGCCAGGCAGAAACTCACTTACATGACCAAATGGGAGAGAGACCTGGGATTCTCTGCTCCCTTGGAAGCTTGGCAACAGGCAGCCTCCCATGCGTCTCCCTACTCATCATGTATAAACCACCTAGAACAGGCGAAGAAGCTTCAGCTCTTCTGGTACTTGACACCAGACCGAATTTCTAGGTTTAGAGGTACAGGATATCATAACTCCCAGTACTGTTGGCGGGGTTGCTCTTTTGTGGGATCTCCCGCCCACATATGGTGGGAGTGTCCTGTTATTAAGCCCTTCTGGGTGGAAGTAGAGGAGATGCTGGGTACGCTCACAGGACTACCCATGACACTGGAATCTCCAGTTGCCCTTCTGGGTTTGGGCCTGGACCTGGTCCCAGGTCCCCTCCGCCCTATTGTCACTAACACCTTGATAGCGGCAAGAATGTGTGTAGCATCCAAGTGGAAATCCACAAGCCCTCCATCCAAGATAGAGCTGATAAACCGCATGAATCTGCACTTTCAATATGAGCTTATCTTAGCCCACGATCTCCCAAAAAGGAACAAGGTGTTGACATGGTGGGACCCTTGGGTACACTCTACGCATAATGTTGTTCGGATCCCGGGGTAATTCGTGTTCATATTACAACTTTTACAATCTATATGATGCTGCAGGGATACTTATTTGTCTCATGTTCCTACACTCCTCTCCCTTCCTTATCCTTGCCTTTTTATGACCTTTCTTTTATGTTTTGTTTTGTTACTTAATTCTGATTTTAATCGTCGTTGTACATTGATGATATGGTAATTGATACCTGATTTCTGTCATTAATGTAACACTGTTTGAAAATTTCTAATAAAAACTTAATGGTTAAAAAAAAAAAAAAAAAAAACGGATCTAACGAATATCTATCAGAATCCATCGAAAAAACGGGCAATTTCAAAAGAGGGGGGGGCTAACCCTTACCCAACCACCCACCTGAGACCCCCAATATCTCGGGAACGAAAGGAGATCTAACGTTAATTTTTGCTGATCAAACCGGATCTAACGAATATCTATCAGAATCCATCGAAAAAAACGGGCAATTTCAAAAGAGGGGGGGCTAACCCGTACCCAACCCCCCACCTGAGACCCCCAATATCTCGTGGACGAAAGGAGATCTAACGTTAATTTTTGCTGATCAAACCGGATCTAACGAATATCTATCAGAATCCATCGAAAAAACGGGCAATTTCAAAAGAGGGGGGGCTAGCTACGGGTTAGCCCCCCCCAATATCTCGGGAACTAAAGGAGATCTAACGTTAATTTTTGCTGATCAAACCGGATCTAACGAATATCTATTAGAATCCATCGAAAAAACAGGCAATTTCAAAAGAGGGGGGGCTAGCTACGGGTTAGCCCCCCTGAAAAAGATCCTAAATATCTCATTTTGTAGAGGAGATCTAACATTAGTTTTGGTTGATCAAACCGGATCTAACAAAGATCTAACGAATGGAAACATTTTATACCCAAATTCTCTATAAGGGGGGGCTAACCCGGGCTAGGTGATAATCACCCCCACTTCAGAACTGTGTCCTAGCTGTGTCCCTGAAGATGGTGCCTCCCCTCTACTCTGTGCAGAAGTGTAATTAATGGTCGCCCTGAGTTAGATTTCCCCAGGATTCCAGAACTCATGTTACAGTGTATAGTCTTCATATACAGAGTGGAGTGCTTGCAGCATTTGGGGCCCATATGGGGAATCTGAAGAGGGAATAAGACTGTAATTGAGCAGAGGCCCAGTTATTGAAACACACAGCACTTCGACTCAACTCTGCTACACCATTGTAAAAGCACAATAGCAGAACCAGCAATTATGGATGTGGATACACCGATTAACAGCGTCAGTGAGATGCTCCTGCAGGTAACCTATGAGGAATTGAGTGCAGTGGCAGGACATGTAAAGATGGCAGAAGAGCAGATCACTAAGGCATGCAACCACAGACATCTTTTACAGGCCCGGCGTCAGCACCCGGCGCACCTGGGCAAGTGCCGGGGCCCGACTGCTTGGAGGCCTGAGGGCTAGGGTCACACTTGCATTGTGACCCTAGCCTGACGCAAGTATTGTCTGCTGCAGTGCAGAGCGTTTAATGCTATGCGCTGCCAGCAACGGAGCCCATAGAAACCGAATGTTTACATTGCCAACCAGTGGTTGGCAAGGTAAATATCGGGTTTTTATGGGCTCCAGCGCATAGCATTAAATGCTATGTGCTGCAGCCGAAAATACTTGCATCAGGCTAGGGTCACAATGCAAGTGTGACCCTAGCCTCAGGGGCCCCTGTGCACTGCCCTCCCAGCCAGGGCCGTATCCAGGGGGCAGCTGGGGGGTCATTTTCAGCCTCCTGCAGCGCTGGAGGTCTCCCTCCTCCCCCCTCCATGGGAGCCGACAGAGCCCCACACTCTGGGCTGACAGGACCTGTGATGATGTCAATGGAGGGTGAAGTCAGGGGTCACATGATCAGCTCTTCAGTGTATGCAGGACTCTGCTGTGATGCCCATCATGCTCAATTAGGTGAAGTTTATGTGTGGGGTCAGGAGGGATTTACAGTGTGAATGTAGCAGAGGCGAGTGTGTACTAGGTGTATGGCAATTAGGTGAAGTTTATGTGTGGGGTCAGGAGGGATTTACAGTGTGAATGTCGCAGAGGTGATTTGTGTACTAGGTGTATGGAACGGAGCCGAGTGGGTACTAGGTGTATGGAGCGGAGCCGTGTGTGTATGAGGTGTATGGAGCAGAGCCGCGTGCGTGCGAGGTGTACGGAGCAGAGCCGCGTGCGTGCGAGGTGTATGGAGCAGAGCCACGTGCGTGCGAGAGAGGAGGCTGCACAGGAGCAATGCTCTGCAGAAAGGAGGCTGCACAGGAGCAATGCTCTGCAGAGAGGAGGCTGCACAGGAGCAATGCTCTACAGTAAGGAGGCTGCACAGGAGCAATGCTCTGCAGAGAGGAGGCTGCACAGGAGCAATTCTCTGCACAGAGGTGGCTGCACAGGAGCATTGCTCTGCATGAGGGGAGGCTGCACAGGAGCAATGCTCTGCAGAGAGGAGGCGGCTGCACAGGAGCAATGCTCTGCAGAAATGAGGAGGCTGCACAGGCGCAATGCTCTGCAGAGAGGAGGCTGCACAGGAGCAATGCTCTACAGTAATGAGGCTGCACAGGAGCAATACTCTGCAGAGAGGAGGCTGCACAGGAGCAATGCTCTGCAGAGAGGAGGCTGCACAGGAGCACTACTCTGCAGAGAGGAGGTTGCACAGGAGCATTGCTCTGCATGAGGGGAGGCTGCACAGAAGCATTGCTCTGCAGAGAGGAGGCTGCACAGGAGCATTGCTCTGCAGAGAAGAGGCTGCACAGGAGCATTGCTCTGCAGAGAGGAGGCTGCACAGGAGCAATGCTCTGCAGAGAGGAGGCTGCACAGGAGCATTGCTCTGCAGAGAGGAGGCTGCACAGGAGCAATGCTCTGCAGAGAGGCTGCACAGGAGCAATGCTCTGCAGAGAGGCTGCACAGGAGCAATGCTCTGCAGAGAGGAGGCTGCACAGGAGCAATGCTCTGCAGAGAGGAGGCTGCACAGGAGCAATGCTCTGCAGAGAGGAGGCTGCACAGGAGCAATACTCTGCAGAGAGGAGGCTGCACAGGAGCAATGCTCTACAGTAAGGAGGCTGCACAGGAGCATTGCTCTGCAGAGAGGAGGCTGCACAGGAGCAATGCTCTACAGTAAGGAGGCTGCACAGGAGAAGTGCTGTGCAGAGATGAGGCTGCACAGGAGCAATGCTCTGCAGAGAGGAGGCTGCACAGGAGCAATGCTCTGCAGAGAGAAGGCTGCACAGGAGCAATGCTCTGCAGAGAGGAGGCTGCACAGGAGCAATGCTCTGCAGAGAGGAGGCTGCACAGGAGCAATGCTCTGCAGAGAGGAGGCTGCACAGGAGCAATGCTCTGCAGAGAGGAGGCTGCACAGGGCAATGCTCTACAGTAAGGAGGCTGCACAGGAGCAATTCTCTGCAGAGAGGAGGTTGCACAGGAGCAATGCTCTGCACAGAGGTGGCTGCACAGGAGCATTGCTCTGCATGAGGGGAGGCTGCACAGGAGCAATGCTCTGCAGAGAGGAGGAGGCTGCACAGGAGCAATGCTCTGCAGAAAGGAGGAGGCTGCACAGGCGCAATGCTCTGCAGAGAGGAGGCTGCACAGGAGCAATGCTCTACAGTAATGAGGCTGCATAGGAGCAATGCTCTGCAGAGAGGAGGCTGCACAGGAGCAATACTCTGCAGAGAGGAGGCTGCACAGGAGCAATACTCAGCAGAGAGGAGGCTACACAGGAGCAATGCTCTGCAGAGAGGAGGCTGCACAGGAGCAATACTCAGCAGAGAGGAGGCTGCACAGGAGCAATACTCAGCAGAGAGGAGGCTGCACAGGAGCAATGCTCTGCAGAGAGGAGGCTGCACAGGAGCAATACTCTGCAGAGAGGAGGCTGCACAGGAGCAATGCTCTGCACAGAGGTGGCTGCACAGGAGCATTGCTCTGCATGAGGGGAGGCTGCACAGGAGCAATGCTCTGCAGAGAGGAGGAGGCTGCACAGGAGCAATGCTCTGCAGAAAGGAGGAGGCTGCACAGGAGCAATGCTCTACAGTAATGAGGCTGCATAGGAGCAATGCTCTGCAGAGAGGAGTCTGCACAGGAGCAATACTCTGCAGAGAGGAGGCTGCACAGGAGCAATGCTCTGCAGAGAGGAGGCTGCACAGGAGCAATACTCAGCAGAGAGGAGGCTGCACAGGAGCAATGCTCTGCAGAGAGGAGGCTGCACAGGAGCAATACTCTGCAGAGAGGAGGCTGCACAGGAGCAATGCTCTGCGGAGAGGAGGCTGCACAGGAGCAATGCTCTGCAGAGAGGAGGCTGCACAGGAGCAATGCTCTGCAGAGAGGAGGCTGCACAGGAGCAATGCTCTGCATGAGTGGAGCCAAGATGCTGGGGATGGCGGAGTGAAAATGCCGTGGCGGGGAAGACGATGACCCGCTGGTAAGTATGACAGGCAGAGTGCCTCTGTCCTCTGCTGACCACTCTGCCCACCGCACTGCGCTAACCACTCTGCCCGCTGCACTGCGCTGACCACTCTGCCCGCCGCACTGCGCTGACCACTCGGCCCACCGCACTCACTGCTAGCCACTGAGCCACCGCGAAGTGCTAACCACTGAGCCACCGCGCACTGCTAACCACTGAGCCACCGCGCACTGCTAACCACTGAGCGACCATACTTTGCTAACCACTAAGGCTGGTTTCACATTACGATTTCGGCAAATCCGACGCTGTCCGATAAAAATCGGACATCATCGGAGCCGATTTTTGCACTATGACTCCCTATGGGGATCGGACCGATTCGGATGTGCACTAATTGCCATCCGAATTGTGTCCGATCCGATTATCTCCGATTTTTTTCCGTAGCCAAAATCGGAGCTTGCTCCGATTTTAGCTTCCGAGTCAAAAATCGGCTACATTCGGACCGATATCGGTCCGAATGTATTATAATGGTCCCCAATGGAGGTCTGCTCGGACCGAAATTCGGCACCGATCTCGGAAACGAATGTCTGCACAGAGCATGCTCACAAAGCCTCACTGACTCCATAGCCCTCCCCCTGACCTCCCACAGCTCTGTACAGGCGCCATTTTTTTATGAGCAGCGTGGGTGAGGTGAGTGGGCTGTAAAAACTGGGTGCAGGGGTGCTCCCAGGAGACATGGCTGTGCACCCAGGACACAGGGGTGCACCCAACAGACTGGGGTCTACTCAGGAGACTGGGGTGCACCCAGTCAGCAGGGGTGCACCACGTAGTCAGGGGTGCACCCAGGACACAGGGGTGCACACAGGACACCGGGGTGCACCCAGGCTGCAGGGGTGCATCCGGGAGGCAGGGGTACAGCAAGGAGACCGTGGTGCACCCAGGACACAGGGGTCCACCCAGGACACAGGGGTGCACCCAGGCTGCAGGGGTGCATCCGGGAGGCAGGGGTACAGCAAGGAGACCGTGGTGCACCCAGGACACAGGGGTCCACCCAGGACACAGGGGTGCACCCAGGCTGCAGGGGTGCATCCGGGAGGCAGGGGTACAGCAAGGAGACCGTGGTGCACCAGGACACAGGGGTGCACCCAGGACACCGGGGTGCACCCAGGCTGCAGGGGTGCATCTGGGAGGCAGGGGTGCACCACGTAGTCAGGGGTGCACCCAGGACACAGGGGTGCACCCAGGACACCGGGGTGCACCCAGGCTGCAGGGGTGCATCTGGGAGGCAGGGGTGCACCCATGCTGCAGGGGTGCACCACGTTGTCAGGGGTGCACCCAGGACACAGGGGTGCACCCAGGACACAGGGGTGCACCCAGGCTGCAGGGGTGCTGCCAGGAGACCGGGGTGTACCCATTAGGCAGGGGTTCCCCATAGGAGGCAGGGGTGTTGTCGTGGTAAAGGGGTGCGAACAGTGTGTCTGTGTGTGTGTATTTGTCTGTGTGTGTCTGTTTGAGTGCGTGTGTCTGTGTCTGTATATATATGTGTGAGTGTGTCTGTCTGTCTGTATGTATGTATGTATGTATGTATGTGTGTGTGTGCCTGTTTGAGTGTGTGTTTGTGTGTGTGTGTCTCTTTGTGGCCCTTTAGTGTCTGTGTGTGGGTTCCAGGCGTGCGTGACAGTAGGTCGTTAACTTTATTGTCATCTCTTCTCGTATTAAAAAGTTTATTGATTCTGATGTTTTTCTCTTTTTACCTTTTCACAGATTACTGCTTGTCGACCATTCACAGCCAGATTACTGCTTGTCGACCATTCAAAGCCAGATTACTGCTTGTCGAGCATTGACAGCTTCCCGATCAATAACACTAGTCCCAAGTTGTCATTGATGCGGACAATCTAGCGAGGTCAGTCTGTGTGTCCCAAAATTTGTTAGGGTACAAAGAAGCAATTGACTAGCACTGTGTCTGGTTGTATAAGTATGTGTGTATGTATGTGTGTGTGTATGTTTGTGTGTGTGTGTGTGTGTGTGTGTGTGTGTGTAAATGTGTTTGTGTCTGTTTGAGTGCGTGTGTGTTTGTGTGTCTGTATATATATCTGTGAGTGTGTCTGTATGTATGTATGTGTGTGTGTGTCTGTTTGAGTGTGTGTTTGGGTGTGGGTGTCTCTTTGTGGCCCTATAGTGTTTGTGTGTGGGTTCCAGGCGTGCGTGACAGTAGGTCGTTAACTTTATTGTCTTCTCTTCTCGTATTAAAAAGTTTATTGATTCTGATGTTTTTCTCTTTTTACCTTTTCACAGATTACTGCTTATCGACCATTCACAGCCAGATTACTGCTTGTCGACCATTCAAAGCCAGATTACTGCTTGTCGAGCATTGACAGCTTCCCGATCAATAACACTAGTCCCAAGTTGTCATTGATGCGGACAATCTAGCGAGGTCAGTCTGTGTGTCCCAAAATTTGTTAGGGTACAAAGAAGCAATTGACTAGCACTGTGTCTGGTTGTATAAGTATGTGTGTATGTATGTGTGTGTGTATGTTTGTGTGTGTGTGTGTGTGTGTGTGTAAATGTGTTTGTGTCTGTTTGAGTGCGTGTGTGTTTGTGTGTCTGTATATATATCTGTGAGTGTGTCTGTATGTATGTATGTATGTGTGTGTGTGTCTGTTTGAGTGTGTGTTTGGGTGTGGGTGTCTCTTTGTGGCCCTATAGTGTTTGTGTGTGGGTTCCAGGCGTGCGTGACAGTAGGTCGTTAACTTTATTGTCTTCTCTTCTCGTATTAAAAAGTTTATTGATTCTGATGTTTTTCTCTTTTTACTTTTTCACAGATTACTGCTTGTCGACCATTCACAGCCAGAATACTGCTTGTCGACCATTCACAGCTTCCCGATCAATAAGACTAGTCCCAAGTTGTCATTGATTCGGACAATCTAGCGAGGTCAGTCTGTGTGTCCCAAAATTTGTTAGGGTACAAAGAAGCAATTGACTAGCACTGTGTCTGGTTGTATAAGTATGTGTGTATGTATGTGTGTGTGTATGTTTGTGTGTGTGTGTGTGTGTGTGTGTGTGTGTGTGTGTGTGTGTGTGTGTGTAAATGTGTTTGTGTCTGTTTGAGTGCGTGTGTGTTTGTGTGTCTGTATATATATCTGTGAGTGTGTCTGTATGTATGTATGTATGTATGTGTGTGTGTGTCTGTTTGAGTGTTTGTGTGTGTGTTTCTGTATATATGTGTGTGTCTGTGTCTGTATGTATGTATGTGTATGTGCCTTTTGTGTTCGTGTGTGGCTTCAAGGCATGAATGAGAAAAGCTGATGGATTTAATTGGTGGTGCTAAAGTTGAACAGTGTGATTCTTTAAAAAAAAATCAATGTTATTTTTTTTTTTTTTTTTTTTTTTTTTAAAACACATTAATAAGTATATAGATAGAAAGCCATTGTTTATTTTGTTCGACAGATTACAAATTTTTTTATCAAGAGATATCTTGGTTTTGACCTATTGAACAATGTCACAAGACAGCCAAGACGGAAGTGCTGACCAGCAGGCCACTGTCGACATGGCGACAGGTGAAATGGAGCATGTAAGGATCCATTTCACAAGCTGTCTATTAGATGTGTTATAATTATTTTATGCTGGTTTGTTATTACTTAATCGAATTATAATTACAACCTTCTTTTACACAGACACCAACAGTAGAAGGAGGATCAGAAACGCAGGGTTCCCAGAGTCGTCGTGGTACAGGCGCTGGTGCTAGGGCCCGTGTAAGTCGATTAATTAATGTAATATCCCAAATTTTTTATTTTTCTTTCAAATTGTTTTACTAATGATTCTATTTTTACCTTACAGGGTTCTCAGAGGGGTACGGTTCAGGAGGGACCATTCCACATACAAGCCGAACTCCTCATCGAATTGGTTGAGCCAAGGACAGCCCTCTGGGACCATCGGGACCCTAACCACGCAAACATCGCTACCACCAGACGACTCTGGGACGAAGTCTGCATGGGGGTGCTCAGAGGTTGGCAGACTCTAAACGAGCGTGGCCAAGATCGTCACCGTAAGTTTTGTTTTTTCATCAATGTATTTTTAAAGGTTTTTATTGGATATATATGCTTTTTTTTATTCATCTGCCATGTAGGCCTCCTCTATTACACTCTTCTTACTGTAACCCCCCACCGTACATATCAGTTCTTGTCAATTTCATTACGTGGCATCCAGTGGCCCACCGCTTCCAACAAGAAAAGCTCACTGCCGATAACCAGTAGTCGAGCTCGCTACAGCACCGATAGCATGTACAATAAAGTGTGTTGTGCACTGCACACTTTTTAGAACTATCAGTCACATGTGCTTATGTGACAGATTGGCTGGTCCACACGCACAACGTATATAAAAAAAGAGGCAGTAGCCTCACCGTAGGTGTACTTTGTAGGACTATGTATCGTCAGTATTTTTTAAATTTAATATTTTATTTAAAGATTAAAGAATCAAACAAAGAAAATGTAATACACTGGATGGATGTTGAACTGTACATTTTTTTTTTTTTTCATAATAAAAAAAAATAAAAAAAAATTTTGACACGATAAAGGGAGTATATTACGACAATGTAATGTGTTGTCCAACATTTTCTGTTTCATGTTTTAAACATTTGTTGTCTACATTTTATTATTATTTTGCAGGTAGCCTAGTGAAAAACAGATGGAATAATTTGAGGGACACCTATAGGAGGCAGTTTAATGAGGACCTGCGGGTTCGCAGCGGGTCCGGAGCTTCAAAGAGGTCCCGGTACCGGTACTCCCGTGTGTTAGAGTTTCTGCGACCCAGCATGATTGCTAGAGAGTAAGTATCATATTTTAATTTTATTGTTTTCATTTTGTTGTTCTAATTTTTTAAATGTTATTACAGGTTATAAACGTTTTAGTTTAGAACGTGCGTGAATACAGTGATGTCTGGGTGGGTGAGCCTACAAACATTTTCATAAACACAGCTGTCAGACGATGGTAGCTGTACGTGTGCTATTCGTGTCACCACGGATAGCACACAGACATTTTTTTTTTTAACTAGTCACCTTGCTTCTGCAACATCTAAAATCTAACTTACGGGACACAAATTTAATATGTTATTTCGATATTGATGAGCCTAATGAGTGGGCCCCTACGGAGAGTATTTGACATCGCTTGATCAATTTCAGACTTAAAATTGTATTTTTCTCTGAAAAGCGGTGATACGTGGTCCATCCACACAAATGTCACACTGTCATCCTTCTTTACAATAACATATTATATCTTCGTTCCATGGTTTTTAAAAAATTGACATAACTCGCCGTCTTTTAACAAAACCTGCACACGTGCAGCTAACGTACCCATGCTCCATGCAAAACCAAATGACCTGAGTTAAATAACATATCGTGATTCAACCAATTACCTTCGCTTTTACATGTGTAATCACGGCATGCACGTGTTCTTTGAGGCAAGTTTGTTTCCATCTGTGTTGTCGTAAAGCTTAATGTCTTTTTTTTCTATTTTTTTCACAGAACGCACGGGAGTACACTGGAGCCCGCAAGACCAATTGAACTGCCTCCTAGGACTGTCCCTCCATCTGCAAGCGGTGACATCTTGGCTGCGTCCGTTGGCCCATCTGCCGAGCCAGAACACTCTGCTTCATCCGTTCCCTCGGTGGCCCCAGAGACTGCGGAAGACAGTGCGATACGTTTTCCCCTATCTCAGCCCTCTGACGCTGATGCGATTACACCTGATAATCGCCCTGCACGACAGCGCCAGAGGGGGGTAGATAGGAACGTTGCCCCTGAATTGTTAAACCTCTGTCAGCTCCAGCAGGAGATGTGGAGAGAATTGTCTCAAAACATGACAAATGCTTTTGAGCGGCTCCACATCGACCTGCAGGAGGTGAAGGGGTATTTACAAGATAATACCACACTCTATTTTAGATCGGTGGTCAGGGAAATGGAAAACATGTCCTCTGATCAGCAGTCCTATATATTACGGGGCTGCCAGGAACTGATGGAGCGGGCCAGGCAGATGGGCCCGAACATACGGACAACTCTTCCACCTCTGGCCCCCCAACCTCATCGAATTGATGATCCTCCGGACACTGCGGCTCCATTTCAACAACATGTCGATAGACCACGCGGACATTTACAGTGGCATGCTGAGTCAGCACCTGACTCCCGTAGGAGTACCCCAGGGGTATCATTGATGCCGAGATACACCATCCCAACAGTTTGCCACCCTTCCTACCCATCTTCTGTTTCCTTTACCCATCCTCATTTTTCTTCTTCTTTACAATCAAACCCATCCACTTCCTGGCCTATAACCACCCACCATTTCTCCCTACCCCACCAGTCCTCACATGTCCACCACCAGTCCTCCCAACCACAACAGTCCTCCCAACCACAACAGTCCTCCCAAGTCCACCACCAGTCCTCCCAAAGCCTTCTCCCTTCCTCCCAAACACACCATTACTCCCAACAATCCCCAATTGTTACCCACACTTCCTCTGTTCATAATCTGTACTCCCGCTCCTCCACTCCTTCTCTTTCATTCCTGGACCCTGCGACTCCCACCTCAAATGCTAACCTTGATCTTTCATTTCCATCATTCGATTCCCCCACTCAACCACCCTCCACTGACCCACCCCCTCCTCCAAGTTGTTCAGCGCCAAACACGACGTATAGTAGCCTTTAACCCCCACCCACCTGAATTTCGTTGTTTAAAGCTATTAATAAAATTTATTTAGAACCGATAACTGTGTTTTTTTTTTTAGATTTGTATAGTGTCCTGTAAAATTAACACACTTGTAATGGTAATGTGGCGATGTATGCATATTCATGTTCACATGTACATACATATGCACATTACCATCTATACAGAGGGATTTTAAATGTTTATGTTTTGGTACAAGAGTCAACACAATACATGTAGAGTGAATTGGTTCACTTGTGTACTGTAAAAGATTGTACACTTTCACAACAAAACAGTCAACAATTGGGGTTAAAATGGCGTTTTGTCGATAACTAACTGTGGACGGTGCAAGCCTTTTGGGCATAAAGCCAAAACTGATAAAAAAGAAAGACACAGATCATAACAGTACTGACAACTCTGGATCAGAACAGAATGGAGTTCTTCTGCTGTATTGCTTAAAGTATTTCAGCTGGCAAATAAGTCACAGATGCTTGTACCTGAAGAGCCACGATCATACAATATGAACACCCAAGTGTGTCTCAACAAAAATTGTTCAAGTGAATGTAATCCACCACACTCAGAGATATGGACAAGCAAGAAGACTTTACAGAAGGACTACATTGTTTAAGCTCCATGCACTGTTTTGTTGATCTGCATTCCTGATTTATAAGAGGCAAAAAAAACACTTTTGCTATATTAACCTCCCTGGCGTTATGAGTATGTCATGATGTTTGTCAAAGCCGTGCAATTTTTTTGGATCAATCTATTATTTAGGGGCAGAAAAGTAAGATTTTTTACATATGGCCGTAAATGTTACCTTTTTAAATTAAGTGCAGAAAATTTATAATTTTTAATTTCATGACCAGTTACGCCTATACTCAGCCTCTGTGGCTCACAAACACGTAAAGAGGAAGTGGTATGGAGTCATCCCAAGGGGCTAACAACGCCGATCAAAGCGGGGACATCTCTGGATCCCCAGGATCATGTAGGCTTCTTTCACACGCCTGTGTGATCCGATCCGGGGCTGTCAGGGATGACCCAGACAGCATCGGAACGGATCAGAACACAGACCGGGAGGGCCACGTGTGCCCTCCAGTCCTGTGTGCATCCGGATGTCTGTAATTCCATCCGCAGCTGCTGATTTTTCAATACAGCTAGCATGCAGTTCTGAAAAAGCAGCGTTCAGCCGCATGTGTCCGCATCCTTCATGGCCATAACAGACTATGGAGCTGCAGACTCTCTGCAACACACCCACCCCCCCTGCACCTCATCTAAGGCTCCAGTCGGTGGAGCTGTGCTGTCAGCTGTCAGCCCCCCCCCCCTCCGGCCACACCAACCGCGAACAGGAATGAGCACAGCTCAAGACCCACACCCCCCCCTTCCCGGCAGCAGCACTGTTGGTAGCCCGGGGGATGAGAAGGGGGGGCTCCTCATCCATCGGCCGCAGCAGTGGTTCTTGCGACAAAATTCCACCATCAGCGCAAGCAAGCAGCGCAAGCTGAAAACAACACCCCTCCACCACTCCTCACAATGAGCTGCAGCACTCAACAGAGGTTGGCGTTGACGACGGGACAGCAGGAGGATGCAGACCGGCGGCGGTGAACGGAGAAAAAAAGGAGGCAGCGGCGACGGGAGTTGGATCAGGTGAGCTGGAGGAAGCGGCGGGTGGAGGCTGGTCAGTGGCAGAGCACACAGGGGGATTAGCTTAAAGGGGGTAAGTTGAAGGGGAACAGGGAGGATGAGCGGGGGAGATGGCACTGCTGCTAGCACCCCAAACCCCCACCCCAGCTAATCAGATTCATCTGCGGCACTGGCAGCGGTTCAACACGAGCGTGACTTGTGGTCAACGCTTGTGGCAGTGAAAGTTAACCCCAAGTTAGAAGTGTTAATACCGATAGGCCGGTTAAAATATCATTAAAAATTTAATACAACATTTATATACATATAAGATAAAATAACAATCCAAAAAAATATTGTCATGAAATTTGTTTATTTAAAATTGTAACATAAAAACCTTAATTGTTAGTTAAATGAATATAGAAACAATGTATATACAGGTACCTCTATTAAACTAAAGCAGTGCTTACAATTATTTTTGTAATGTTAGATCATCTGATCTTGCCAATGAACTCGTCCATCATCAGAAACAAAATAATTTGCAAAGCGATCACGCATTTCGGATACAGCGACAGTTGTACGCAAAGGAGCGAGACTAACATTGTCCAAAGGGCTTGAGACGATCTCCTCGGGGTCATACACTGGTCTTTCTCGCTTCAAGATAAAGTTATGAAGGACCACACATGATTTCACCACCTCATCAATAGTCTCAGTCTTAAGATTTATCGTTGTACCCAGGACTCGCCACTTTGCAGTTAGGAGGCCAAAAGCGCACTCCACCATTCGTCTTGCACGCGTCAGTCGGTAATTGTAAATCCTTTTGGTATAAGTTAAACCCCGGCTTATATATGGCTTTATTAGATTTGGGCACATTTGGATCGCCTCATCACTGACTATCACGTAGGGCATTGGAGGGTCTGTAGTGCCAGGAAGCGGTGTTGGTGTGGGGAAGTTAAAGTCATTTTCGTAAATACGCCGACCCATGTTTGACTGCTTCAAGATTTGAGAGTCGTTTCCCCGTCCAAATGCACCAATGTCCACAGCCACAAAATTATATTCAGCATCTACAATTGCCATCAACACGATCGAAAAATATTTTTTGTAATTGAAAAATTCAGAGCCGGTTCCAGCCGGCTTCATAATGCGAACATGTTTTCCATCAACAGCACCGATGCAATGTGGAAATTGGCAAATCTCTTCGAATTTTGCTGATATTTGCAGCCATTGCTGGGTAGTGGGATGCGGGATAAATTCAACATGTAAAAATTCCCACAGTGCCCGGCAGGTTTCGGAAATGATTCCAGATATTGTGGAAATTCCCATCCGGAATTGATAATGCAAGGACGTGAGGCTTTCACCTGTAGCCAGGTACCTGCACAAAATAAAAAAGCTATTATTAGTTGTATTACAAATCTGTTTGAAATAAATCTAAATTATTACATCGAAAAAATTTAATAACATGTAGCTCGGGTCTACCTTAACGGCAATATCATGAGTACATGTAGGCATGAAGATGGATTACCAATACAAATAATGTACCTTCAGGACTCAAAGACTGCATGGCCTGTAGTGATACATTATTACAAAACGTGGGAGAACACATTAACACAATTTACATGCCCACAGGGCACAATATGACGATTATGGTCCGTTCACATCACTCGTTTACCACTGATCGCAGCTGATGCATTTTAATACAATTGTCAGAGGCTTTAACGGCAATGTGCTGGTCATTTTCGTCAAGCAATGTGTATGGTGCTTGCAGGAAGTGTACGTCATGTGCAGGAATTTCTGAAACGTCACTTGCGCCAGCTTTTTAAGGCCAAAAATAAAATTCTGTATTATATCTTTATTGGTCTAAAATGACGCAAGGGGCGGTAAGGCAATTATTGCACATGTAGGACACTTATACCGCAAGCTCTATACACATTGCATGACGCTTGCCGCAAGTGAACTGCAGGTGTGAGGTGATGCAGCAGATGCATTTTTAAATTGCATCTGCTACGATCTACGTGAAATTGGTTATGCAAAAGGAGCGTTATACTATAAAACGTTTGAAAAAAAAGGATGAAATGTAAATGATAATGCCATCTCACCAAAACATAGGCTAATGAATGTCAAAAAATAGAGTGAAAATTATGAAATTACACATACCTAAGGGTTAACATTAGTCGCTGTTCTGTAGTTATTGCACGCCGGAAAGTGCTGTCCCGTCGACGGATGTAGCCTCGTACTCCATCCACCAACTCGTCGAAACTACGAGATGACATCCGCATATAATTGTGGAATTTTTGTGGATCCTGACGCAGTTCTGGGTACAAGACAGCAAAAACTCCATGAGTATGCCGGTGAAAATTAATTGGGTGCATCCATAATCGACGGCGTTGACGATTGCGTCGTCTTCTACGTTCCGCATCCCAGGCTACCACTAAACGACGTGCAGCTTCAAAAGCGAGATCCATGTGCCTGCAAAACTGCTCATGTGCTGCTGCCATTTCCACAAGAAAAAGTGTTGAACAGACTGTATAGAGATATATATAGACACAGTGGGAGGAGTGAACATAAAATCGGATCCGATTTAAAATCGGATCGGATGCACAAATCGGATACCATCGGAAGCCATCGGTCCGATTTTTTATCGGACAATGCTGCTCGGATCCGATAAAAAATCGGACCGATGGCTTCCGATGGCATCCGATTTATTGCATCCGATGCTCTCCGATTTAAATCGGACAGCGTCGGAATGCACAAAATCGTAATGTGAAAGTAGCCTAAGCCACCGCGCAGTGCTAACCACTGAGCCACCGTATACTGTGCTACCCACTGAGCCACCTGTATACACACAATTAATTTCACCGCACTCCCCTAAATATTAGTAAATAAACTACATATGGATTCTAGACTACCCGATTCTTTAGAATCGGGCTCACAGCTAGTTCTTTATAAATACACTGCACAGTACCATTTCTCCTGTCCTGTATACTTGGTGTAATTCTCAGTATCTGTATTATTCTGTATATATACGCTGCACAGCACCACTTCTACTGTCCTGTATACTGGGTGTAATCCTCAGTATCTGTATTATTCTGTATAATACACTGTACAGTACCATTTCTCCTGTCTGTATACTGGGTGTAATCCTCAGTGTCTGTATTATTCTGTATATATACACTGCACAGTACCACTTCTGTCCTGTATACAGGGTGTAATCCTCATTATCTCTATTATTCTCTATATATACACTGCACAGTACCACTTCTCCTGTCCTGTATACTGGGTGTAATCCTTGGTATCTGTATTATTCTGTATGTATACACTGCACAGTACTCTCCTGTCCTGTTGACAGAGAGGTGGTATTGGATTTTGATTTTCAGCATTTAACTGTTGTTTAAATTAATTATTCCCAATATGGAAGTCATCATTTCTCTTCTGTATAGATGGTGACTTGCTCTGGATCTGACCACTGGGACCCCACAATCCCAAGAAACATTACTTTGAAGATCACCATGTAAGTGGAGCTGCAACTGATTATTCACTCTGCTGCACCATTCACATGTGGCTGGCTCTTCAGATAACTCCTATAATGGTACCGTCACACACAGAGATACAGTATCTCTGGGAGACATTGCTTGCAACTCACTGTTTGCAGTGAAATCATGTACACATTGTTCCATTTTTTGCCATGTACAAATAGAACAATGTGTCCATGATTTCACTGCAACCAGTGATTTGCAAGCAATGTCCTTAAGGCTCCTTTCACATCAGCGGTAAACTGATGTTTGCGGCCAATCCAGCAGGTGGCACCGCATCTGCCAGATCAGCCGACTTGCAGCCCAGATGCAGCAAGCCCCATGCATTGTGCATGTAGATTGCAGTCTGGTGCGGCATTGCTGTTCTGCCAGGTGCGGCAGATCCGGCACTTGCTGCTGTGAAAAAAAATGCTGTAAGCGGTGGGTTTTTTTTCGCCGCCGCAAGTGCCAGATCTGCCGCACCTGGCAGAACAGCACTTGCCGCACCAGACTGCAAGCTACATACACAATGCATGGGGCTTGCTGCATCTGGGCTGCAAGTCGGCTGATCTGGCAGATGCGGTGCCACCTGCTGGATTGGCCGCAAACATCAGTTTACTGCTGATGTGAAAGCACCTGTGAAAGTGATGAGGTCATGACAACACATAGCAAATTTCACTGATCAAGGCTGATGGGTGATATAGTGTGTGGGCTGGTGGAGCTTGTTTTCCAGGGCTGCTTTTTGGTCCCAGTCCGGCCCTGGGGTGCCTGACGATTCCGGGCTCACCCTGGGTGCCTGTCGGTTCGGGGCCCACCCTCAGTGCCTGTCGGTTCCGGGCCCACCCTGGGTTCCTGACAGTGTCGGGCTCACCCTGGGTGCCTGACGGTGCCGGGCTCACCCTGGGTGCCTGACGGTGTCGGGCTCACCCTGGGTGCCTGACGGTGCCGGCCTCACCCTGGGTGCCTGATGGTGCCGGGGTCACCCTGGGTACCTGACGGTGCCGGGCCCACCCTGGGTGTCTGACGGTGACTGGCCCACCCTGGGTGCCTGACGGTTCCGGGCTCACCCTGGGTGCCTGACAGTTCCGGGCTCACCCTGGGTGCCTGACGGTATCGGGCTCACCCTGGGTGCCTGACTGTTCCGGGCTCACCCTGGGTGCCTGACAGTTCCGGGCTCACCCTGGGTGCCTGACGGTGCCGGGCCCCTGGTGGTGCTTGGTGCTGCTGGGTCCCTGGTGCTGCCAGGCCCCCAGGGTGCCTGGTGCTGCCGGGCCCCCAGTGAGCCTGGTGTGCCAGGCCTCTGGTGCTGCCGGGGCACCTGGTGGTGCCTGGTGCTGCCGGGGCGCCTGTGGTGCCTGGTGCTGTCGGGGCACCTGGTGGTGCCTGGTGCTGCCGGGGCGCCTGGTGGTGCCTGGTGCTGCCGGGCGCCTGGTGGTGCCTGGTGCTGCCGGGGCGCCTGGTGGTGCCTGGTGCTGCCGGGGCGCCTGGTGGTACCTGGTGCTGCCGGGGCACCTGGGTGCCTTGTGCTGCCGAACACCTGGTGCTACCGTGGTGTCTGGCGATGCCAGGTGCCTGGTGCTGCCGAACGCCTGGTCCTGCCTGGGTGCCTGATGGTGCCTGGTGCTGCCGGATGCCTGGTGTTGCCGAATGCCTGATGCTGCCTGTGTGCCTGTTGGTGCCTGGTGCTGTCGGGTGACATGATGTCTGGTGCTGCTGGGTGCCGCTTGGTGCTGGAGACTAGGAGCTGCACAGAAAGAAGCTGCCGGGTGCCTGGTGCCAGAGACTGGGAGTCTTAGAGGAAGAAGCTGCCAGGTGCCTGAGAGTGGGAGCTGCAGAGGAAGAAGCTGCCTGATGCCGGGTGCCTGGTGTTGGTGACCGGGAGCCACAGAGGAAGAAGCTGCTGGGTGCCGGGTACCTGGTGCCGGTGAGCGGGAGACTAGGAGCCACAGAGGAAGAACCTGCCTGGTGCCCGGTGCCGGCAAGCGGCAGACCGGGAGCCGCAGAGGAAGAAGCTGCCGGGATCAGTAGTGTGGAGTCAGGTAAGGCACTGTTACAGCCGAAGAGAGCAGCCTGGGGGTGACAAAGTGGGATGGATGGATGAATGGATGGGGCGGCCTAGAAGAGGGGGCAGAATAGGATAAATGGATGGATGGGACGGCTTGGAAGAGGGAGCAAAATGGGGTGGGGGATGGCATGAAAAAGGGGGAAAAGATGGATGGATGGGGAAGAAGGTACATGGATGGTTTGGTAGATTGGGGAGAAGGTACATGGATGGATGGGGGTTAGCGGGAGAAGGTACATGGTTGGATGGGGAGGAGAAGCTACATGGAATATGGGGGGAGAAGCTACATGTATTAACTATACACACACACTGACACTATATACAGAGTTCCTTTGTATAATGTCAATGATGATCAGTGCATTACCTGTATACTGAAACTATATACAGAGCTTCTGTGTATAATGTCACTGATGATGACTGTATAACTTGTACACTATATACAGAACTCCTGTGTATAATTTCACCAGTGATAACTATTACCTGTACATTGATACTATATACAGAGCTCCTGTGTATAATGTCACTGGTGATCACTGTATAACCTGCACACTGACCCAATATACAGAGCTTTTTTACATTTTTATTAATTTAGTATTATATTTGGTGGCATTATGTGCTTTGGTCATGACATGACGGTATTTGTCCCTTGTATGTGGTATTATTCGGTTACTATGTGGTAGTAATATGTGGTCTCATAGTGTGGCAGTATTTATACCTTGTATGTGGTAGCATTTGATCACTATGTGGTGGTTTTATGTGCATTGGTCATGGTGTGACAGCATTTGTGTCTTGTATGTGGCATTATTTGGGCACTATATGGTGATAATATGTGATCTGGTCACGGTGTGGTGGTTTTTCTCCCTTCTATCTGCTATCTGGTATTATTGGTCTTGGTAAAGTGGATTGTGTTTGGTGATTTGTTTTATCTGATATCAGTAAGGGGAAACTTCTTTATTTCCAATAGATATTAAATACTTGGATATTTAACCCCTCTCTGTCCTGTGACACAGCAGCAGAGATGCAGAGGTTCGTAAGAGAAAGCAAGTTGAGCATTTGGTGAGAATTTCACCTCAGTATTTATAAGACAAAACCACGAGAGGGTGAGAAATGTATAAAAATACCTCTGCTCCTGGTTTTGTCTTACAAATACTGAGGTAAAAAAACTCACCAAATACTCAAAGCTCCACATTCTTCTGATGGTGCGGATTCCACCAACAAATAAGTGATCACCCAGCGAACCTGTGCATTGCTGATAACTTGTTTTCCCCAAAGAATCCCTTTAATGCCAACTACAGTAATTGTGCATTACAGTAATGGTGAGTGCACAGTGATGTGCAGGAGCCGCCTGGGTTTTACAGTCCACGCTACACTATGATGGGTATAACGGATAACAGGTATTTGCATATAGCTGAAAAATGGGTGGGCCCAGGTGGGTGGACCCCTGGAGTCAATTTCCCTGGTGGGCCCCAGACACCCCAGTCCGGCGCTGCCGGCAACTCTCGGGTACACGCACGTTTTGGGAACTTTGCCAAGATCGCTTTGGAGATGTCACACGTCGCGATGTCTCTTACAACCTCGAGCAATCTGGCGATCCTGGAATCGCCTGAGCAACTTGTCATGCGAAGTTGCTGGTCGTCGTTGCCGCGTCACACAGGGCAACCACATGAGCAATGTGGGCGTTCTGTTTCACAGTGCTTAGGAGGTAGGCGTGCCAGAGTGAGTTTTGCGATGCCCATACCAATCCCATTGCTCGGCAAAAGTGCTGTAACCATTGTTCTCTTGTGTCTGGCAAATATGGTCCCTACATAAAGCATGGGCCGTTTGTACGTCTTGTCATACAACTCTCGTGTGATGTTTTTATGCTTTCTGCTAGACACTCATGCGTCAGCAAATTGTCATACATGAACGCTGGTGTGGTGCTGTGTGGATTAAGCCATGTATGGTTATGGGTCTGTGTTTTGTTCAGCTACGTAGCCTACACAAAACACTGTTTTGATCTGTGTACGGATACTGTCGTAGCATGGATGAACTATGTGTGCAGACATATTTGTGTGTGGTCAGTGATGTTTCACATATATTGTGTTCCCACACAAACCAATTGCCCATGCTTGTGGAGACATACCTATGTGTAAATACATGTATATGGAGAAGGCGACACAGAGCCAGCATACAGTGTGACCCAAAGGGCTGGACCTGTGTACTGTACATTTGGCCACAATGCTGTATGGACCCGTAAATAGCATATTGTGTTAACATACCTTTGTGCACAGCATAATGCTATGTGCAACTGCTATGCTAAAAGTAAACAGACACTTTTTGGTTTTTTGGTTTTTATTTTACTTTTGTATATGCGCCCAACAAATATCTTGAGAAGCTCCAAAATGTTGTTAAATATATGTGTTACTACAACAGCAAACAAAGAAAGAACCCTTCATCTAACAAATTGGACATAATAATTTTTTTTTTGTTTTTTTGGGCAAAAAACTGGTAAACGTTAAATTTGAAGCGTGACCAGGTTCAATCACATTCAACATTTCAGATACATTGTGAAAAACCACTCCTGTGATTGCTTTTAAAAAAAAAGGCTACACCATCCTCCTAGTAGTGGACAAGCACAATTACCCTACACGTGCTGTTGCTGCTGATTGTGGGTTGGGACTTGCATATGCGCAACATGTACACTTGCATACCTCAACATTACATCCACAACAATGTGAACATCAACACATATATTTATCTTTCACAAGTAGGACACAACTGCAGAGGATGCGTCGTTACTACTTTGAACAAGACCCGCAAATATACACGCAATATCAATGGCCTGCATACTTCAATGACGCTCCTTGTTGCAATGCCTTTCTGCACGCTGGAGAAGAAGATGACTCCGCTGATTAACGCACAGATCATCACATATGGCGCCTTAGAGAAGGACTACCAATCGGAACGCAGTAGAAGCCACCAATCGCCGCACACTGGCCGAGGTTGAAACTACGCCCAGACACGCCTACGGGATTGCTTGGACGATATCTGAACTCTGAAGTTGCTTCCAAAATCGCTATCGCTCTGTCACACAGAACGATACTAGCAGATCGCCTGAGCAACATCGCCAGGATTCACAACAATGTCCTGAAACCTGGCAACTCCGCTCAAGCAACTTATCTCTGTTCAATCGCCCCGTTACATGTATCAATGCACGAGCGATTTCAATGGCAACAGCGATGCTACATCCCTTTTGGGCGATGTTGCCGGCGACGTTGAAGCGTGTGACGGTACCTTTAGAGTCCTCAATGGTTGATACCTTTTAATTGCTAACTAAGAAGATGGTAACAAATAGCAAGCCTTAAGACAACTCAGGTCTCTATTTCACGATACAAACATACACTGTGTGCAGAATTATTAGGCAAGTTGTATTGTAGAGGATTATTTTAATTATTGATCAACAATCATGTTCTCAATCAACCCAAAAAACTCATAAATATCAAAGCTTAAAATTTTTGGAAGTTTGAGTGTTTTTTTTTTAGATTTGGATATTTTAGGAGGATACCTGTTTGTGCAGGTAACTATTACTGTGCAGAATTATTAGGCAACCTAATAAAAAACAAATATATTCCCATCTCACTTGTTTATTTTTACCAGGTAAACTAATATAACTGCACAAAAATTAAAAACAACATTTCTGACATGCAAAAACAAGACACAAAAAAATTTAGTGACCAATATAGCCACCTTTCTTTATGATGACACTCAACAGCCTTCCATCCATAGATTCTGTCAGTTGTTTGATCTGTTTATGATCAACATTGAGTGCAGCAGCCACCACAGCCTCCCAGACACTGTTCCGAGAGGTGTACTGTTTTCCCTCCCTGTAGATTTAATATTTTAGGAGGGACCACAGGTTCTCTATGGTGTTCACATCAGGTTAACAAGGGGGCCATGTCATTTTTTTTTCTTCTTTTAGACCTTTACTGGCCAGCCATGCTGTGGAGTAGTTGGATGCATTTGATGGAGCAGTGTCCTGCATGAAAATCATGTTTTTCTTGAACGATACGGACTTCTTCCTGTACCACTGCTTGAAGTTGTCTTACAAAAATTGGCAGTAGGTCTGGGAGCTGAGCTTCACTCCATCCTCAACCACAAAAAGGTCTCACAAGTTCATCTTTAATGACACCAGCCCTTACCAGTACCCCACCTCCACCTTGCTGGCGTCTGAGTCAGAGTGGAGCTCTCTGCCCTTTACTGATCCAGCCTCTGGCCCATCCATCTGGCCTATCAAGAGTCACTCTCATTTCATCAGTCCATAAAACCTTTGAAAAATCAGTCTTAAGATATTTCTTGGCCCAGTCTTGATGTTTTATCTTATGTTTCTTGTTCAAAGGTGGTCGTTTTTCAGCCTTCCTTACCTTGGCCTTGTCATTGAGTATAGCACATCTTGTGCCTTTTGATACTCCAGTAACGTTGCAGCTCTGAAATATGGCAAAACTGGTGGCAAATTACATCTTGGCAGCTTCATGCTTGATTTTCCTCAATTCATGGGCAGTTGTTTTGCGCCTTTTTTGCCCAACACGCTTCTTGCAACCCTGTTGGCTATTTGCCATGAAACTCTTGATTGTTCGGTGATCATGCTTCAAAAGTTTGGCAATTTCAAGACTGCTGCATCCCTCTGCAAGACATCTCACAATTTTGGACTTTTCAGAGCTCGTCAAATCTCTCTTCTGACCCATTTTGCCTAAGAAAAGGCATTTGCATAATAATTAAGCACATGTTATATAGGGTGTTGATGTCATTACACTACACCCCTCCTCATTACAGAGATGCACATAACTTGATTTACTTAATTGGTAGTTGGCTCTCAAGCCTATACAGTTTGGAGTAAGACAAGATGTATAAAAAGTATCATGTGATCAAAATACTAATTTGCCTAATAATTCTGCACGCAGTGTATATTTTACCAGGCAAATTTATACAGTACAAAATTATTTCAGCCCAGGAACATTTTTTTTCCACATCTAAATGTGGAAATTATTTTTATTCCAACATCTATTGATCAAAATATACTTATCTCATAGTGCAATACCATTAAGACAATTGTCTGAATTTGAAAGTATATCATAGTGTTCCTATTTAAAGGAAATTTAAAGGAAAGTACCATTTTTCATTAGAGAAATCAATTATGTATATCATAAATAATGAATCTGGGTAATTATATTATCATGGATAGTTTTTTCTAGTCATGACCTTTTTTAGAAATTTGTAAGAAAAAAATAAATTTGCTTATATTGCCATTTTCAGAGACCCATAACCATAACCCTCTCATTATTGGGGATATGGGACTTTGTGAGGGTTTATGTTTTGCGTAATGAGCTGATGATTTTCATTTCAGGATAGATACTGCAGGCTGGTTTCACACTGCCGTTTTTTGGCATCAGTGTGAGTCTGGCTTGAACCGCCCCATACCTGACACTCCCCCATCCTACTGTATCCCAACCCGCCCCTCGTAGACTGTGAGCCCTCGTGGACAGGGTCCCTGCCCCTCCTGTACCTGTACGTCCTGATCTCCTAGATTTAGTGTACTTGTTCTTGTCTCCCTTATCCTCATGTAAAGCGCCATGGAACCTAATGGCGCTATATAAATAAATAATAATAATAATAACTGGATGCACCCGCATCAGTTTTTGGCCCCATTGACTCTCAATTGGGCCAGAAAAACTTGCGGGTGCCTCCAGTTGTTTCACATTTTTCCCTGATCCAGGTGTCACCAGATTTTTCACTAAGACCAAAACTGCATTTTGTTGCAATTTTGGTCTCTGTGACAAAACTCGTGTACACCAGGATCAGGGGCACTCCGGATGGATTTACAATGGGACTCAATGCAACCCGGATCCATGGGACTTCAGATCCCGCTGGATTTCGGACCCCTGATCTAGGTTTTAGAACTGCACCTGCTCAGAATGCAGCTCTAAGTGACACGCCCCTTAGGGGGTGTGTCATTTGTCCCCAGATCCAGTGGAAATAGGTAAGCACCCAGAAGCAACTGTATGCTCTCGCATCGGCATTATCACTGATTCAGGAGCCCGGATCAGTGATAATACCGGTGAGTGTGCATCAGTTTGCACACTTGCAGGGGAATTAAGGGAAATGCAGGGGAAACATTAAAAAAAACGGCAGGGTGAAACCAGCCTTATTGCAATGTTGCAGCTGCTAATAAAGTCTGGGGTTTTAATTTTTTTGATAGAACAAACTTTTAAAAATGCAGCAATATCAAATAACAATTTTGGGTATTTCTTTTTTTTTTGCCTGATCTCACATGCAGTGGCGGATTATAATGAGGTCAATATGGACTGTTGCCCCGGGCCCAAAGCTGTTGGGGGGCCCACCAGCCTAATTGCCCCATTATAATCCGCCCGACTCTGCCATCAATCCGGTGGCAGCTCGTCGCCTATTAGGGGATTAAAATGGCCGCCGGCTCTTTGATTTACCCACCGTACGTCACTAGTACGCACCTGCAGTGACGTCAGCTCCCGGCGCTGTCAGTTGACCGGCGACCTATCATAGGCTGCCTATCAGCTAGCAGCCTGTGGTGGGCAGGCAGAATGGCAGCTATTGAACATTATGCAAGCGCCGGGAGCTGACGTTACTGCGAGTGAATAGCAGTGACGTGCGCTGGTTCTAAGAGCTGGCGGGAAGCTCAAACAGCCGGCGGGAAGATGGAGGAGCCCTCAGCAGCTGAGCAGGTCAGCAATGTGTGCCAGGGGTCAGGAGGCTCCTCACTACTGCTGCTCCTCATGCCATTCAATGTGGAGGTGAGCATGGAGGGCTTCCCAGCACATATGTACATAGGAGTGAGAATGGCAGGATGCTGTGGGCTATATATATTATATGTGAGCAGCCCACAGCACACTGCCGTGTGTGTGTGTGTGTGTGTGTTTACATATATATACAGGGCTGTATCATGGCTGCTCTCTGCTTACAAGACCTGTGATGATGTCACATGGTGGGGAGGAGTCAGGGATCACATGATCAGGTCCTCAGTATATGCAGGACTCTGCTGTGATGGTTGTCATAGTGCTGAATAAGGTGAAATTAATGTGTGGGGTTGGGAGGGATTTACAGTGTGGATGTAGCAGTGCCGAGTGCGTATGGAGTGCAGCTGTGTCTGTATGAGGTGTACGGAGCGTAGTGTGTAAGAGGTGTACGGAGCGCAGCTGTGTCTATATGGAGTGTACGGAGCGGAGCAGAATGCGTATGGAGCGCAGCTGTATCTGTATGAGGTGTACGGAGCGGAGCCACGTGTGTACAGAGCGCAGCTGTGTCTGTATGTGGTGTACAGAGTGCAGCTGTGTCTGTACGGAGTGCAGCCGCGTCTGAGGTGTACGGAGCGCAGCCGCGTCTGTCAGGTGTACGGAGCGCAGCCGCGTCTGAGGTGTACGGAGCGCAGCCGCGTCTGTCAGGTGTACGGAGCGCAGCCGCGTCTGTCTGAGGTGTACGGAGCGCAGCCGCGTCTGTGTGAGGTGTACGGAGCGCAGCCGCGTCTGTGTGAGGTGTACGGAGCGCAGCCGCGTCTGTGTGAGGTGTACGGAGCGCAGCCGCGTCTGTGTGAGGTGTACGGAGCGCAGCCGCGTCTGTGTGAGGTGTACGGAGCGCAGCCGCGTCTGTGTGAGGTGTACGGAGCGCAGCCGCGTCTGTGTGAGGTGTACGGAGCGCAGCCGCGTCTGTGTGAGGTGTACGGAGCGCAGCCGCGTCTGTGTGAGGTGTACGGAGCGCAGCCGCGTCTGTGTGAGGTGTACGGAGCGCAGCCGCGTCTGTGTGAGGTGTACGGAGCGCAGCCGCGTCTGTGTGAGGTGTACGGAGCGCAGCCGCGTCTGTGTGAGGTGTACGGAGCGCAGCCGCGTCTGTGTGAGGTGTACGGAGCGCAGCCGCGTCTGTGTGAGGTGTACGGAGCGCAGCCGCGTCTGTGTGAGGTGTACGGAGCGCAGCCGCGTCTGTGTGAGGTGTACGGAGCGCAGCCGCGTCTGTGTGAGGTGTACGGAGCGTAGCTCTTGAGTCTGTCAGCTCACCAGCCGACCGTCCCCATCTCCTGGGCTTGCATCAGAGAGGAGGGACCGTTACCTTGCCGAATGCCGACACTGAGCACAGAGGGAACGTGCCTGTATGACAATGAGTGTTGTGATATGTCCTGAGTCACTCCTGCTGCTGCAGCTGCTGTGGCTGAGCTCTGTGTGTGCCACTGCCAGACCTCCTGCTGGCTGCACACGCTGATTATTTGGTGAGTTGTTAACTCAGTATTTGTAAGGCCTTGTACACACGCTGAGTATTTGGTGAGTTTTTACTCTAGTATCTGTAAGGCCTCGTGCACACGCTGAGTATTTGGTGAGTTTTTACCTCAGTATCTGTAAGGCCTTGTACACACGCTGAGTATTTGGTGAGTTTTCCCTCAGTATCTGTAAGGCCTCGTACACACGCTGAGTATTTGGTGAGTTTTTACCTCAGTATCTGTAAGGCCTCGTGCACACGCTGAGTATTTGGTGTTTTTTACCTCAGTATCTGTAAGGTCTCGTGCACACGCTGAGTATTTGGTGAGTTGTTACCTCAGTATTTGTAAGGCCTCGTGCACACGCTGAGTATTTGGTGAGTTTTTACCTCAGTATCTGTAAGGCCTCGTGCACACGCTGAGTATTTGGTGAGTTTTTACCTCAGTATCTGTAAGGCCTCGTGCACACGCTGAGTATTTGGTGATTTCTTACCTCAGTATCTGTAAGGCCTCGTGCACACGCTGAGTATTTGGTGAGTTTTTACCTCAGTATTAGTAAGGCCTCGTGCACACGCTGAGTATTTGGTGTTTTTACCTCAGTATATGTAAGGCCTCGTGCACACACTGATTATTTGGTGAGTTCTTACCTCAGTATCTGTAAGGCCTCGTGCACACGCTGAGTATTTGGTGAGGTTTTACCTCAGTATTTGTAAGGTCTCGTGCACACATTGAGTATTTGGTGAGGTTTTACCTCAGTATATGTAAGGCCTCGTGCACACGCTGAGTATTTGGTGAGTTTTTACCTCAGTATCTGTAAGGCCTCGTGCACACACTGAGTATTTGGTGAGTTGTTACCTCAGTATGTGTAAGGCCTCGTGCACACGCTGAGTATTTGGTGAGTTGTTACCTCAGTATCTGTAAGGCCTCGTGCACACGCTGAGTATTTGGTGAGTTTTTACCTCAGTATCTGTAAGGCCTCGTGCACACGCTGAGTATTTGGTGAGTTGTTACCTCAGTATCTGTAAGGCCTCGTGCACACGCTGAGTATTTGGTGAGTTTTTACCTCAGTATCTGTAAGGCCTCGTGCACACGCTGAGTATTTGGTGAGTTTTTACCTCAGTATTTGTAAGGTCTCGTGCACACATTGAGTATTTGGTGAGGTTTTACCTCAGTATATGTAAGGCCTCATGCACACGCTGAGTATTTGGTGAGGTTTTACCTCAGTATTTGTAAGGCTTCGTGCACACGCTGAGTATTTGGTGTTTTTACCTCAGCATTTGCTAAGTTATGTTTACATAAGGCTTCTTATTTTGTTTTTTTATTTGTTTAATAAAATACATGCTAATAAAGAGCTGAATTTTTTTTTTTTTTAATGCCAAAAGATCACAGGAAACATTCTGTGTGAACATAGCCTTAGGCTGCATAGTCACGATAAGTAAAAGCAGCGTTTTGGATGCAGCATATTGCCGCTGCATCCAAAATGCTGCAGTGTACAGTGGCAGTACAGCAGATGATTTGCAGAAATCTCATCCTCACTATGCTTCCCCGACTGCAGTGTGTTTTCAGCTGCGATGTGGATTGTCAGCACTCAACTCCTCCACAGCATGTTCATTTCATACTGCGGAGTTGGAAGTGATCACCATCAGCTGCACGCCGGTAGAAGCCGCCCTGCACCCACTGCAGATCGTGGTCACAGGACACCTGCTGGTTCCTGCAGGTCTGGGGGCAATGTGTCCAAGGCCTGTTTCACACATCGTGCAAACCACGGACGTGTGAGTCAAGGCCGTTGTTGGGTGGGGTGTGTATCCATGTGTTACGGATTGTCTGACATGTGTGCTACGTGTGGATCCATAGATAACACATGGACAGGCTGTCAGTGCATACTCGCCTGCCTCCAGCGCCGCTGCTCCTCTCACTTCCGGTCCACTGTTGGGCTCAGTGAAGTGAATATTACATGAGCCCCGGAAGTGAAAGGAGCAGGCAGCTCTCGAGGCAGGTGAGTATAAATTTCTTTATTTTTACACTTTAAACTGTTGGCCATGGTCTGTGCACAGTGAACATCCGTGCGCAGCATGTTTTGGGTCAAAAGTGGTCCTTGGTGCCGGCATGTGGAGGACACGGGTCTGCTCCACACGGCGACACGGTCCAACCATGCTGAATAACGGATGTCTGAAGGGGGCCATTGGGGATCATGTGTCCCTGTATATCTGTGCCTCTGACATGTATCAGCACGGACCGCATACGTGCTGGAGGCACGGATGTGTGCAACAGACCCTGCGTTTATTTTGCTGCGTTTTCTGCAATAAAAACACATGTCAATTGTTGGCGCTTTTTTTTTTCTTCCTAACTGAAGGGTAAATTGACTAGATCAATGGATGTTTGACAGGTTATAGTTTCACTCAGCAACTATTTGTCTGGAATAATCTATTTCAGGTATATAATGACCCCTGTCACATGACCCCCGTCACATGACAGAGGGGGGCCCACAGAGTCTGGACAGCCCCGGGCCCTGGCTATCCTTAATCCACCCCTGCTCACATGCATATTGGCAATATAAACTTTCACACAACTAATCTTTCTGTGCTTATTGTTTGTTTCTCTTACATGTCCATCTCTTATCCCATGACTCTACTCTGCTTGTGCATATAATTGTGTTTCTTCAAATTTTTTTTACACAATGCCTGATGAAGAGATGTAAGCAGCCTCAAAAGCTTGCTTTGTAACAGCATTCATTATATCTGTGTTAGCCATTAAAAGATATCACAACTACAAGATTATTAGTTTGTTTCTCCCACTGAGAGCAATCAATCTTTTTTCAACTAGCTAAGGCTGGTTTCACACTATGAATTTGTGAAATCCGATGCTGTCCGATAGAAATCGGACAGCATCGGATCCGAATTTGGCCCCATGTCACCCTATGGGGATTGGACCGAATCGGATGTGCACTACATGGCATCCGATTTGCATCCGATCCGATTTTGTCCAATTTCTTTCCGGTGCAAAAATCGGAGACTGCTCCAATTTTTGCTCCTGAAAAAAAACGGATTGAATCGGATCGGAAGCAAATCGGATGGCAATTATGCCAAATCCGATCCGATTATATTAACATGAGGCCCTAGAGAAGCAGGGTCCGAGGAAACATCTGATGTCTCCTCGGACCTGATTTTAGTGTACTGAGCATGCTCAGTACATGCTCAGTACACTAAAACTATTGTGTGCCGCCTAATTTAACTTCCGCAATGTATATACATACATTGCAGAAGTTAAATATAAGTTAAATCACGTATTTAAAATAAAAATCTTTATTCTCACCTTCCAGCACTCCCTCGGCGTCTCCATCTGCAGCCGCTCGGTAACAGGACCTGTGATGATGTCACAAACCGATCAGCTGATCGGGTCACATGACCGGTTACCGCGGTAACTGCTCATGTGACCCGATGACGTTACTGACATCATCGCAGGTCCTGTACACCCGATCAGAAGCTGATGGAGACGCCAAGGGAGCGCTGGCAGGTGAGAATAAAGATTTGTTATGTTGGAATGACAGGAGAGGGGACAGAAGAGGGGACAGGAGAGGGGACAGTAGGGGGGGCAGTAGGGAGACAGTAGGGGGAAAACAGGGGGAGAGCAGGGGGAGAACAGGGGGACAGCAGGGTAAAGCAGGGGGACAGCAGCCAGGGACAGTGAGATGACAGGAGGCAGAGAGGAGGGGAGCTAGGTGACAGGAGACCAAACTGATCCTGCAAAATATCGGAATTGGATGCCTATTTGGCATCCGATTGCAGGGATCAGTTTGGATCCGATGCTGTCCAATTTTCATCGGACAGCATCGGATTTAAAAAAATCGTAGTGTGAAAGTAGCCAAATGCACTGCTAAATGTTTTTTTTCTCCCCTTCCAACAGTCACATTGATGTCACTGGCACAAGATAAGGTTTAATGGTAGAGTATGACTGTCCCAATGGGTACATCTTGCCATGGTGGGATGTCTTTTATAATCTTTGATCAAATCAGTGTTAACCAAGAACCCTATGTTATTTAAATGTACTACTATTATTTACTCATTATATGCTCATTTTGTGTTTTTCTCTTGGGTTATATTTGGGATCTGATTAATTATATTGACCTGGAATATCATAATGCCAGGTCAATTTACTTGTATAGTGAACAAGATAAATAAAAAAGACAAAAAACATTATGGACAAAGGCGTAACTACAATAGGCGTAGAGGATGCAATTGCACCTAAGCCCTGGAGCCTAGGGACCTCAAAAGTCTCTTTGACCTATAGAAAAAGACTATTGCTATTAAAGATCTGCAATAATTGGGGGCCCTGTTGGAGCTTTTGCATCGGGGACCATGAGCTTCAAATTATGTCACTGATTATGGAGTTGCACTTTTTAGCAATTTCGACTCACTTCCAGTTTTCCAGTCCACTATATGGTAGAATGAATAGTGTCATTCAAAAGTACAACTTGTCCCACAATATGAAATCCCTCATACTATTATGTGGGCAGAGAAATAAAAAAAAGGCTCTTGGTAGAAGGGCAGAAAAAACTAAACTGAAAGAAAAAATTGGAATGAAGGGCTTAAAGCAAATATAATAATAGAGACATCTGACATGAAAGAATAACACTTTGCCTTTATAAATATGATATATTCCATATTTTAAATCTGTATGCCATAATTGCATTTCTACTTCTAATAATTACAATAATTGTAATATTAATAAAATACTGTAATGTAATCTACAATATGTTATGGACCAGTGACCAATTTACTTATATCTCAATTACATCACTGATCACTATAGTTCTACTTTGCATGAAACCTATCCTAAAAAAATCAAGTTTGCAAAGCTTAATTACGATTCCCATGGTCTCAGATGCAGTTTAAAATATTCCTTTCTCCTTCCCAGAAGGACGTCTATACAATTATTTCTCCATATGGCATGTCAGAGCCTTGAATGTGATGCCTCCGTGGAGAATGTTTAAGCCAGACCTGTAAAATGGCAATAAATCAATCTTATGGCCTGAAGGTAATAACACACCCTGGGTATTGCCTGTAGTTTCTTCTGCACCATTTTTCTAAATTTAGGGACTGTAGCTATTCCAACAAGTATTACGGTATATTTTGTTTTCAAAATAATGTTATTGTGCAATTTATTAGCTAAAAACGTGACCGCATTAGATAGATATGTAAGCATTGTTTTTTTCAATCAAATGTATATTTGGAGCTCTCCACATTTCTATAGTTGTCATATAGTGACCCAAATATTTTGCGACCCCAATGACCTAGTATATTCTAATTTATCTGTTCTGTGCCTTCTGAGAACTAGAACATTCTATAACAAAACCACTTTTCAAGATATGAAGACAGTATTGGAATAATGGATTTTTTTCTAAAAATCAGTATTTTAGTTTCCTAGAATGCAAAGACCATTAATGGAATACCCTTGAGTGTGATCAGTAGTGAATCCGAGGGGTTGAGTTAATGGCCAGATGCACAAGACTTTTGTTCTGTATTAGTTTGACATGCGCAAGAAACAAATATGCAGTAACTGGGTGAGGTACGTTACATTACAAACCTTGATGCTGGTGCTATGTATTTATGCCATCCAAAGTGCTCTAAAATAAGAATTCCATTACAGTAATACTTATGTTATTTGATCCATGTAATGTTTGGTGCTATACAGTAAATATATTTTGTTCTTTTTCCTTTCATAATTTCACTTTGTCTAGTTCCTGAGGCAATAAAGCATTCTCAAATCAGTTTGTGATGTTTCTACAATAAAATGCCATATTTATGGCAGATATTTGTTGTCTGTGTTATGTAAGAAATTGCATTTTTGACAGGTTGTATTATCCATCTAATATTAATAACCCTGAGGTTTGCTGCAAGAACACACAAAAATATTATTTAATACATAAATGAAAAGTCTTTTTTACCACCTTCAATGTCCTATGATCTACAATAGTGAGGTTCGTTATCCATGTAGGTTATAAATGAGATAAATTGACTTTGATCATTTAGGATGACTGTTGGTTTAAATTGTATGCAAATTGTTACAAACAATAAATAAAAATCAATTACGGTAATCCCTGAAGGCCAAGTGAGTAGCTGTGATCAGGAGCAAAGCTATAGAGGTGCAAAAGCTACAATTACATCTAGACCCTGGGGTCTGATAATGATACACCCCTATGTAACAAAGAATTCTAACATTAGAAAGATACTAACCACTTAACAATCCATGATGTGCTATTTAGGACGAGCCCACATCTTACCCTCCACATGTCAGCTGATCTGATCAGTCAACATGTGCCTAAAACAGTCGCGGGTGGATTAGATATCCACCCATGGCTGTTAGCCAGTTAAATCCTGCTGTCAATCTCTGATAGCAGGATTTAACATGCCTTGGCAAGGGGGCACATCATTCTCTGCTCCCATTGGTGCTCCTATCACGTGATTAAGGGGCTCTGATGGTTTGTTATGAAAGCAAGAGGTCAGCTGATTACCCTTGTGAACAAAGGCTGAGAGACAGCATTCATAGGAGATCATGATGTCTGCTGTTCGGAGCAGTGCTGATCCTGATGCTTACATACTGCTCTCAAAAGCTCACAGCTTCAAGTACTAGTAAAAACTGTTAAAAATAAAAACAAAATGTATACGTGAAATAAATAAAAAAAAACACAAAGGTTCATATCACCCACATTTTTCCCCATTAAAAATAAAGCAATAAAAAAATAAAAGTTTTGCCATTCAAAAATGTCTATCCTATCAAACTATATAATAAATTAATCTGATCTATAAGCAGCATAATGAGAAAAATAGCAAAATTAGAGATGAATTATCAGGTTCAGCAGATCTGTTCGGACTTTTTTTTTTAAAGTCCACCTCCGGGAGCAGACTTGACTCAAACTTGAGCCCAAACCCTGACTTTAATGTTATGAAAGGGGGTTATAAAAATATGCAAAACATTGATTAAACATCAGCATCTTACTTACCGGGGACCACACACGTGTACTTCCGGGACACTCATTAACGTCATGATTATTCACTGAACTGGGTCCAACAGCAAATCACAGATGCCCATTCTCTGTGCCAGCATCTGAGATTTGCTATTTCCCCCTCACTTATTTTGCCGATGTATGTGATTGGCAATTAACTTACCATCATAGGATTGAAAAAACAAAAAAATAATAATTAAAAAAAAATTGATGTAGGGTTTTGCTGTATTTTTTATTCTCAGTGCAGATAAAGTAAACAGCTATGGGCTGTGATCCCCAGCTGCCTGGCTTTACCTTGTATGGCAATCACAAATATACCCAGCCAATTAATTATTTTTAAATTATTTAAATAAATAATTTAAAATATTTTTGGACTTCACCATATTTTTGAATGCCAGTCAAGGTAAAAACCAGGCAGCTGGGGACTGGTATTCTCAGAATGCTGAAGTATATAGTTATTGAAGTAGTTAATGACAGTTGAGTATTCACAGCTTGTCATTAAGCCCTAGATGAATAATGTTCAGGCTTCTATGAGACCTGCCATTTTCAATTCTGTGACGAAATAGATAAAAACCACACATGCAGAGAAAAATCATTTATTTGAAATGAAACACGCAGACAATTCTCATTTTCCTATTTATTAGCCCTAAACATACCCTCCGACGGTAATCCACAGCGATGTCCCATGAAACACACTATCCTGGCTCAGCTAAATCCAGAGACTGCAGTGATGGAACAAGTGTCCTCTCGCTGCAGTCGAAGGGTTTGTTTGGGGTGTATGTGTGTTTTATTTCAAATAAAAGATTTTTCTCTGTGTGTGTTTTGTACTATTTACTCACATGATGTATAATGGGTGAATCTCACAGAGGTATGACACTCTCTATTTAAGGCTTAATGACAAGCTGTCAATTCTCAACTGTCATTAACTCCTTCAATCACCCCAATGTCACCATACCAGGGCATTGGGGAGAGCCAGGTAAAGCAGAAATTGGCATTTCTAATGAATGCACCAATTTCTGGGGTGGCTGCAGGCTGCTATTCTGTAGCCTAGGGGAGCCTAATAACTATGATCCTCACCACATTGAGAATACCAGCCCTAAGCTGCCTGGTTTTTACCTTCCCTTGCAATCAAAAATAGGGTGAAGTCCACCCATTTTTAAAAATTATTTATTTATATAATTTACAGAAAACAAGGGGCTTCCTTGTATTTTTGATTGCAGCCAAGGTAAAGCCAGGCAGTTTGGGATGGCAGCCTGCAGCTGTCCGTTTATATCTGTACCGACAATCGAAAATTTGGTGAAGCCCTACGTCAATTTTTTTTTAATTATTTATTTTTACATCTTCATGAAGGCAAGTTCATTGCCAATGGCAACCAATCACGTGATGACTGCTTGTAGATAAAATAAGAGAAATAAAATCAGTATGTTTATTTTGATACTGAAGAACAAATGCAGCTGCGTAAAAAAACTTACTATTGGATGAATTCTTTATTTCTGTTTTTATTTTATTTGACGAAACCATACATTATGACAGATTTTAAATAAATACGGATATGAAATGCATGTTACAATAATACCAATGATGTTCCACAGGTACACAGTATTAAATGATCAATTTAAATTATTAGCAATTAATATAACTTCAATTCATAGTTTATAAAATGGTTTGCACATTAATAGCTGGCTCATTAGGTAGAGAATCAATAAATCTGGTCATATACTAGGACTGATAGAAAAGTAGACGGATCTCTCTGTATTCAGCTTCCTCGGACAACGTAATGTTCCAGACAAAATTACAAAGTGATGAGAAGCCAGACTGTGATTTTCTTCAAAACATTGCGTAATCTTTCTTGATTGAGAAATAAAGAACGTGAAGCTTCATTTTTCCTCTTTTGTTCTAGCTACAGTTTCTAGTTACAGAAAAAAATAAGAAAAATATAGCCTAGAGACAATTTGGAAACCTTGATAAAATTGTTAGTTCTGTATTACACACAACAATTGATTACCGTAATAGTTAATTAAATATTTATGGTTAATTAAATACTGACTGTGTTACCTAGCTAGAAGTTGAGTTAAAAATGTTTTGCCAATTTGGTTTTAGTAAATCTAACTACGCAACACTTGGCACAATATATCAGATATATAGATTTAAGCTAGGCCTACACAGAAACTTTAGGTCTCCCACAAGTCAGCATAACATGGTTTTATCATGTCCATGGTTGACATACTATTTAAAACAAACAGAGGAAAACACTTTAAAAGTTCAGTTTTTGGTTCAAATTCTTTAATATATTATACATTGGGGAACACATGAAAAAACATCTTTGGTGCCTCAGACATTAGGTTTGATTTTAGGTATATTTAGTCCCCTAATCAGAATTGTCTTAGATTTTTTGGAACAGCTCTACTTTTTGAGACTTTTTACCTCAACAGGGGTATTAGTTAAAGAATCATAGATCGTCTCTAAGGTATGTGAACAATACTTGAATACTTATTAAATGCAATGCGCATTTAAATAAGAAGTAAGGTATTAGTCAAATACATACCTGAAAAATGTTTAAGGCTTATTGATGAAAATGGGCATATCACAATATCGACCAAGTGAATGGCAGCTGTTTATATTTCTAAGCAGAACCTAAAATGTGTGCTGTTACACAATGGAATTAAATATGGATCAATCCCAGTGCTCAACTAAGGTTACTCAAGGGCAAAACACAATTGCTGTGGTCGTACAGAATATATCATTCTACATTCACCAGATGGCAACCTGTGTGGATCTAAAGATGATGAATGTTCTCCTGGAATAACAGACTTACATAGTAACATAGTAACATAGTTTTTAAGGTTGAAGGAAGACTAAGTCCATCTAGTTCAACCCATAGCCTAACATGTTGATCCAGAGGAAGGCAAAAAAAAACCCATGTGGCAACACTAAGCTCCACATTGGGGGAAAAAAATTCCTTCCTGACTCCAGATATGGCAATCAGACTAATTCCCTGGATCAACGCCCTATCAAAGAATCTAGTATGTATAACTGGTAATATTATAGTTTTCAAGAAAGGCATCCAGGCCCTTCTTAAATGTTAGTAGTGAGTCACTCATTACAACAGCATGTGGCAGAGAGTTCCATAGTCTCACTGCTCTTACAGTAAAGAATCCGCGTCTGTGATTATGATTAAACCTTCTTTCCTCCAGACGTAGAGGATGCCCCCTTGTCCCAGTCTCAGGCCTAAGAGTAAAGAGATCATTAGAAAGGTCTCTGTACTGCCCCCTCATATATTTATACATTATTATAAGATCACCCCTAAGCCTTCGTTTTTCCAAGCTAAATAACCCCAAATTTAATAACCTGTCTTGGTATTGCAGACCCCTTAGTCCTCTAATGACTTTTGTCGCTCTTCTCTGGACCCGCTCTAGTTCAGCTATGTCTTTCTTATACACCGGAGACCAGAATTGTACACAGTATTCTAAGTGTGGTCGCACTAGTGACTTGTATAGAGGTAAAATTATGTTCTCCTCATGAGCATCTATGCCTCTTTTAATGCATCCCATTATTTTATTTGCCTTTGCAGCAGCTGCCTGACACTGGCCACTAAATGTGAGTTTGTCATCTACCCATACACCCAGGTCTTTTTCAGTGACAGTTTTGCCCAGTGTTTTACAATTAAGCACATCATTATACCTTTTGTTTCCTCTGCCCAAGTGCATAACTTTACATTTATCCCCATTAAAGCGCATTTGCCATTTAGCAGCCCAAGCTTCTAGTTTACATAAATCCTCCTGTAATATAAAATTGTCCTCCTCTGTATTGATTACCCTGCAGAGTTTAGTGTCATCTGCAAATATTGAGATTCTACTCTGTATGCCCCCTACAAGGTCATTAATAAATATATTAAATAGAAGCGGGCCCAACACTGACCCCTGTGGTACCCCACTGTTAACTGTGACCCATTCTGAGTGTGTTCCATTAATAACCACCCTTTGTTTCCTATCACTAAGCCAGTTCTTAACCCACTTACACATATTTTCCCCCCCCCATTGCCCTCATTTTATGTATCAACCTTTTGTGTGGCACCGTATCAAAAGCTTTTGAAAAGTCCATATACACCACATCCACTGCATTTCCTTGGTCCAGTCCAGAACTTACTTCTTCATAGAAGCTTATCAGATTAGTTTGACAGGAACGGTCCCTCGTAAAACCATGTTGATAATGGGTCATGAGGTTATTTTTCTTCAGATACTCCAGTATAGCATCTCTTAGAAAACCCTCAAGGATTTTACCCACAGTAGAGGTTAAGCTTACTGGCCTATAATTTCCAAGTTCAGTTTTTGTCCCCTTTTTGAATATTGGCACCACATTTGCTATACGCCAGTCCTGTGGTACAGACCCTGTTATTATGGAATCTTTAAATATTAAAAATAATGGTCTATCTATGACAGTACTTAATTCCTGCAGCACTCGGGGGTGTATCCCATCCGGGCCCGGGGATTTGTCAATTTTAGTGATTTTTAGACGATGCCGTACTTCCTCTTGGGTTAAGCAATTGAGACTTTTTGCTATCACTGATCATATTGTCTGTCATGGGATTTTCTTGTGTAAATACTGTTGAAAAAAAGTCATTTAGCATATTGGCTTTTTCCTCATCCTCATCCACCATTTCACCCAGACTATTTTTAAAGGGGCCAACACCATCATTTTTTAGTTTCTTACTATTTATGTAGTTAAAAAATATTTTGGGATTCTTTTTACTTTCTCTGGCAATGAGTCTCTCTGTCTCAATCTTTGCTGCCTTGATTTGCTTTTTACAAATGTTATTTAATTTTCTGTATTTATTTAATGCTTCATCGCTACCTACTTGCTTTAATTCCCTAAATGCTTTCTTTTTGTCACATATTGCACTTCTTACCACTTTATTTAGCCATAGTGGTTTCCTCCTATTTCTAGCATGCTTATTCCCATAGGGTATATATTGTGCACAGGTCCTATTCAGGATGCTAATAAACATCTCCCATTTGTGTTGTGTACTTTTATGTCTCGGGACATCGTCCCAGTTTATTGCACTAAGATCATCTCTCAACCGTTGGAAATTTGCCTTCCTGAAGTTTAGTGTCCTTGTAGCCCCTCTACTACACGTCTTAGTAAAGGATACTTGAAAGCTTATTAAGTTATGATCACTATTACCCAAGTGACCTCCAACCCGTATATTTGATATGCGGTCCGGCCTGTTGGTTAATATTAGGTCCAGCAGTGCCCCCCTTCTTGTTGGGTCCTGAACCAGTTGTGAAAGGTAATTGTCTCTCATAGTTTTCAAAAACTTATTACCTTTGCTGGAACTGCAGGTTTCTGATCCCCAATGTATTTCAGGGTAGTTGAAGTCCCCCATAATAATGACTTCTCCTTGAGTCGCTGCTTCATCTATTTGCTTTATGAGGATATTCTCCTCCACTTCCATTATTGTTGGGGACTTATAACAAACCCCTATCAGTAATTTATTATTTTTTCCCCTCCCCTTATCTCCACCCACAGGGACTCTACATTTCCATTAGATTCACCTTTATTATCACGCAGGATGGGTTTTAAGGATGATTTTACTTATAAACATACACCTCCTCCTCGCCTATTTGTATGGTCATTTCTGAACAGACAATAGCCCTGTAAATTAACAGCCCAGTCATGGCTCTCGTCCAGCCAAGTCTCCGAAATCCCCACCATGTCATAATTATTTTCCAACAAAATCAATTCTAATTCCTCCATTTTGTTGGTGAGGCTTCTGGCATTAGTGAACATGCACTTTATGCATCTCTCTTTACCTCTATTCCTTCCTACTAGATTGACTGTTCTAACCCCACCCCCCATGCCACCCCCAATTTTATTACTTGTGCCCAGGTTACTGTTTACACTATCTTCCCCTCCTATACAATGAATACCCTCCCCCCAATCCCTAGTTTAAACACTCCTCCAACCTTCTAGCCATTTTCTCCCCCAGCACAGCTGCACCCTCCCCATTGAGGTGCAGCCCGTCCCTAGCATAGAACCTGTAGCCAACAGAGAAGTCGGCCCAGTTCTCCAGGAACCCAAACCCCTCCTTCCTACACCAATTCCTGAGCCACTTATTTATCTCCCTAATCTCCCTTTGCCTCTCTGGTGTGGCACGTGGTACAGGCAGTATTTCAGAGAATACTACCTTGGAGGTCCTTGCCTTAAGCTTGCAGCCTAATTCCCTGAAATCATCTTTAAGGACCTTCCACTTACCTCTAACTTTGTCATTTGTGCCAATGTGCACCATGACCGCTGGGTCCTCACCAGCCCCACCCAGTAATCTGTCAACCCGATCAGCGATGTGCCGGACTCGAGCGCCCGGTAGGCAGCACACTGTTCGACGATCCCTGTCTTTGTGACAGATTGCCCTATCTATTCCCCTAATAATTGAGTCCCCCACTACCAGCACCTGTCTGGCCTGCCCTACTCTCGTTTTCCCCCTTACTGGAGCAGACACTCCTCTGGCTTTCAGAGGTCATGCCCTGCTGCAGCACTGCTGTACCTGAACTCACACCCCCCTCATCTGCCAACATAGCAAATTTATTGGGGTGTGCCAGATCAGGGCTAGCCTCCCTGGCACCCTTCCCTCTACCCCGCCTTCTAACTGTCACCCAGCTAGCTACCTCACGGTCCTGCAGCTCCATACTACCATCCTCCCCCACATCTATCCCATTGAGCAGCTGTTCAGTGAGCAGCAGACTCCTTTCCATATTGTCTATGGATCTCAGCGTTGTCAGTTGTTCATTTAGATCCAGTATCTGGGCTTCCAAATGCACAACGTACTCACATCTCACACAGCAGTATGCACCCTCGACCGGCTGGTCAAGGAATGCATACATGTGGCAAGATGTACACTGGATGGCATTGCCAATCATGGAGCTCATTTCCTAATGGGGATTGCACTAGACAGAAATGATAAGTAAAAAAATGCAAAGTATTAATAAAATACAACCAACAATTCAGTAAGGCCAGGGTCACATCGGCGTTTTTTGTTTAAAATCCTGATCCGGTTTTGAGCTTTAAAAAAGCTCAAAACCGGACCAGGAAAGGCTCCTGATAGAAGCCTATGCAAAACACCGGATGGCTTCACAAGCCATCCGGTGGCCGGATCCGGCACTGCTGCCTGCGTTTAAAATCATGCAGGCAGCAGTTTTCGCAGCGTTTACCGGGACCGCACTGCGGTCACCGGATGGCTCAGGATGTGTAATCCTGAGCCATCCGGTAACTGCATAGCTTGCGGTTCCCGATCTGGCAAGTTAATAAAGAGTTAAAATAGCTGACCTAAATGACTTTTTGAGGTCTGTAGGGGGGCTTAGACCCCCCTACAGACCGGCCGGCGACTTCTATAGTGTTCTTCTACAATTTCTCAATGGTCACAGGCTCTTCGGAGCCCGTGCATGTAAACCAAAGGGGCCCCCCCGTATCACTATACTGGGGTGCATAGACCCCTGTATTACAAATAAGCTGTATTGATGTCTAGTAACGGTTAAATGTGTACATTTGCATTGTAAGTATATACTTACAACATTCTTTCGTAGGCAGAGTGAAGGAAATCCATGGGCGGGGCTGTGTGCAGCAGCCTCCGCCCGCTCCTTCTTGATGCCCGCCCCCTCTGGCCGTAATCCAGTCTTGTGAGGGCGGGGACGTCGTTAAAGGGGCGTGGCTAACTATGTGCCGCGGTTAGCCACGCCCCGTTAACGACGTGCCCGCCCTCAAAACACTGGATTACGGCCAGAGGGGGCGGGCATCAAGAAGGAGCGGGCGGAGGCTGCTGCACACAGCCCCGCCCATGGATTTCCTTCACTCTGCCTACGAAAGAATGTTGTAAGTATATACTTACAATGCAAATGTACACATTTAACCGTTACTAGACATCAATACAGCTTATTTGTAATACAGGGGTCTATGCACCCCAGTATAGTGATACGGGGGGGCCCCTTTGGTTTACATGCACGGGCTCCGAAGAGCCTGTGACCATTGAGAAATTGTAGAAGAACACTATAGAAGTCGCCGGCCGGTCTGTAGGGGGGTCTAAGCCCCCCTACAGACCTCAAAAAGTCATTTAGGTCAGCTATTTTAACTCTTTATTAACTTGCCAGATCGGGAACCGCAAGCTATGCAATTACCGGATGGCTCAGGATTACACATCCTGAGCCATCCGGTGAACGCAGTGCGGTATTCAGCACACAGTTTTGAAAAAAATGTGTGTGCCCGCCATTGCGTTCACCGCATCCGGATCCGGATGCGGTGAATGCAATTTAGGTTTCCAATGTGACCCTACCCTAATTCCTCCCTTCCAAACTCCCTGAATCCAAAGTCACTGAATCACAAGTCACACACTTACTTCTGTTGCACTTGCGCTCTGTCACACTAAGCTCGCAGTCACACTCGCTAGAAAATCAGATATAAAGAGGGGTTTTTTTGTTTTTTTTCCCTTAGCAGAAAATCAGCCTATAGCTCAGTGTGCTTCCAAAGGCTTGCTTCTCTAACTATCCCTGCTTTATCTGTCTCTGGGATAGTAGATCCAAAAATGAGCACTGGCTGAGAAAACGGCACTAGGGATGAGCGAGTCTACTCGTTACTATTCGTTACTCGGCGAATAGTACGGTACTCACACAGTAACGAGTCCAATGTAAATGAAGGGAAATGCAATTCCTCTGTTGCTGAACCCTGTAAAGAGGTTATGCAGCAGAGGAAAAACCTGCAATTCCCCATTTCATTGTTTAAAAGCCAGCGGTAAAAAGCTGCCGGCTTTTAAACAATGCTGACAGCTGCTGACCGCTTCCCTGCCGCCTGACAGCAAGATGCTCCGCTCCCCCCACCGCCTCCCCACCCTATCCTAACTTAGGATCGGGTGGGGAGGCTGCGCGGTGGGAGCGGAGGATCCTGCTGTCAGCAGTGGCTGGCACTATTGTTCGGGAGTGGAGGGGGGCCGGTTCACTCACTGTCCTCCGCGGCCACCGTCTTCTTCTCTGTGTCTTTGCGACAGCAGCCACATAGAACGGCGGCGGCCGCAAAGCACGGCCGCTATCACAGCATTAAGTGAAAACCGGATTCTCCCGGATTGCCCCGGTCCGGAGCAATCCGGGACCATAGAGCCCCATATCATGGGGCGCCGGATTGCACCTGATGGGTACAATCCGGGAGAATCCGGTTTTCAAAACCGGATTCTCCCGGATTGTACCGGTCCGGTGCAATCCGGTGCCCCATAACATGGCGCTCTATGGTCCCGGATTGCTCCGGACCGGGGCAATCCGGTTTTCAATCCGGTTTTCTATTTTTGACCTTCCCGCCTGGATATTCAAATGAACAGCTGACAGGGTTCATGTGAGTTCATGAAATAATAATAAAAAAATGAGTGGGGCTCCGTGCTATTTCTATGTCCAGCCAGGTACAGCTAGGCAGGTGGGGGCTGGAATCCACAGCGCAGGGATGCCCAAGCCTTCTGGGCACCCCCCGCTGCGAATGGCAGCCCGCAGCCACCCCAGAAAATGGCGCGTTCATTGAAGCGCCATTTTCTGGCGCTGAACCAAACTCTTCCAGGGCACTGGTGCGGTGGCTCACTGGGTAATAAAGGGGTTAGGGCCAGCTTTGTATTATCAGCTGGCCCCAAGCCCGAAATTCATGGCGGTCACGCCAATAGTAGACATTACCGCCATGAATTTCTAGTCAATTTTTTTTAAAAACACAACACAGAGCAAAAATATTTTTATTTGAAAAAAAAAAACAAAAAGACACTTAGGGAGTTAATCTTTATTTTAAAAAATCCTCTTCTGTCCGACGTAGTCCAATCCAGGGTTCTTCTTTAGCTCTGCTACATCTCTGGTAGAGAACCTCCACCAGAGATGTAGCAGAGCTGGGCACCCTGGGTAAGTTCATGTGAGTTCATGCAGGCAAGCATGAACTCACATGAACCGTGCCAGCACTGCTACTCAAATGAACAGCTGACCTGAGTCAGCTGTTCATTTGAAAATCCAGGCGGGAAGGTCAAAAATAGAAAACCGGATTGAAAACCGGATTGCCCCGGTCTTGGGCAATCCGGGACCATAGAGCCCCATGTTTTGAAAACCGGATTCTCCCGAATTTTACCAGTCAGGTGCAATCTGGCGCCCCATAACATGGGGCTCTATGGTCCCGGATTGCTCCGGACCGGGGCAATCCGGGAGAATCCAGTTTTCACTTAATGCTGTGATAGCGGCCGTGCTTTGCGGAGGACGGTGAGTGAACCCAGGGTGCCCAGCGTCTTTTTACCGCTGGCTGTTAAGCAATAAAATGGGGAATTGCAGGTTTTTCCTCTGCTGCAAGACCTCTTTATAGGGTCCAGCAGCAGAGGAATTACTCGCAATTACTCTCTTCCCCATTGACTTACATTGGACTCGCTAGACTCGTAACGAGAACCCGAGTATCGGGACCTACTCGTTAAAAGTCTAGAGAATCCGAGTATTTTAGTACTCGCTCATCCCTAAACGGCACTAGTAGTAGGAGAAAATATTGTAATTGTAGAACCATTTATTGACAGGAATAAGATCATTTTACCACCACTGCATATCAAATTAGGTTTAATAAAGCAGTTTGTAAAGGCACTATAAAGAAGGAAGATTCAACTACATCTGCAGAAAATTTTAGTACTGACCATGGGGAAGCTAAGATGGGTCCTCAAATGAGAGGACTCATGAAAGATCCACACCTCCAAATTTTATTTAATGATGCTGAGGCAGATGCATGGTCTTCTTTCACTATGGTAGTACAGCATTTTCTTGGGAAAAATAAAGCAGATATTTACACTGAACTAGTAGAAAGAATGATATCTTTTTCCATCATGTTGGCAGTACGATGAGTATCAAGGGTTATTACTGTATCTGCACAGCCACTTTGATCATTTCCCAGAAAATCTTGGCGACCTAACTGAAGAGCAGGGTGACTGATTCCATCAGTATTTAAGAACTATACAAGAAAGATACTGAGGATGCAGGGATACCCAGAGGTGTAACTAGGTTTTCTGGCACCCGGGGCAAGGATTTATTTTGGCGCCCCCCCCTTCCCCCATCACACCTGCCACTGCCAATTTTTATTTGATGAGGCATAGTGTGCCTGCCTGATGTGTACATATATATACCTCAGGTATATATATGTATACATCAGGCAGGCACACTATGAGGTGTATATATGTATACATCACCAGGCAGGCACACTATGAGGTATAATATTATACCTCATAGTGTGTGCCTGCGCCTGATGTATACACATATATATATATATATATATATATATATATATACACCTCATAATTCCCAGCCGGGCCAGCCCAGGACAGGCACTTCCCCCCGCCTTTTTTAGGTTACCGTATATACTCGTGTATAAGCCGAGTTTTTCAGCACAGAAATTGTGCTGAAAAGTGCCCCCCTCGGCTTATACACGAGTCAGTGACGGCTGACTGTGTGGGGCCGGTGTCCGGGGGATGGAGGAGGCAGGGAGAGGCTGTACAATGAGCGGCCGGTCACGTGGGGCCGCTCATTAGTGCAATGCAATATGCACTGCATCCCCCTGTCCATCAGCGGCAGGGGGAGCCGTGCATATTACATTGCACTGTCAGTGCTCTCCCGCCCCCCTGTGGTAGTATACAGCAGCCCCCCCCGTGGTAGCATACAGCAGCCCCCCCGTAGTATATACAGCAGCCCCCCCTGTGAGAATACAGCAGATCCCCCGTGGTAGTATACAGCAGCCGCCCCGTAGTATATACAGCAGCCCCCCGTGGTAGTATACAGCAGCCCCCCTGTGGGTATATAGAGCCCCCCCCCGTTGCTGCCGCACACCTGTAAAAAGAAGATCTTTCATACTTATCCTCCTGCTGTCACGCGATCATCCTCCGCTCTTCTTGCTTGCACCCGGCGTCCATCCACGTGACCGCGCACAAATAATGACGTCATTATTTGTGCGCGGTCATATGGATGGACGCCGGGGCCCGGGTGCAAGCAAGAAGGAGAGCGGAGGATGATCGCGTGACAGCAGGAGGATAAGTATGAAAGATCTTCTTTTTACAGGTGTGCGGCAGCAACGGGGGGGGGGGCTCTATATACCCACAGGGGGGCTGCTGTATACTACCACGGGGGGCTGCTGTATATACTACGGGGGGCTGCTGTATACTACCACGGGGGGCTGCTGTATTCTCACGGGGGGGGGGGCTGCTGTATATACTACGGGGGGGGCTCTATATACCCACAGGGGGGCTGCTGTATACTACCACGGGGGGCTGCTGTATATACTACGGGGGGGCTGCTGTATACTACCACGGGGGGGCTGCTGTATTCTCACAGGGGGGGGGCTGCTGTATATACTACGGGGGGGCTGCTGTATACTACCACAGGGGGAGGCACTGCTGTATACTACCACAGGGGAGGGGCTGCTGTATATACCACAGGGGGGGACTGCTGTATACCCACAGGGGAGGGGCTGCTGTATATACCACAGGGGGAGGCACTGCTGTATACTACCACAGGGGAGGGGCTGCAGTATATACCACATGGGGAGGCACTGCTGTATACCCACAGGGGGGGCTGCTGTATACTACCACAGGGGAGGGGCTGCTGTATATACCTCTGTGGCTGCTGTATACTACCACAGGGGGAGGCTGCTGTATACTACCACAGGGGGAGGCTGCTGTACACTACCACAGGGGGAGACTGCTGTATACTACCACTGGGGAGGCTGCTGTATACTACCACTGGGGAGGCTGCTGTATACTACTACTGGGGCTGCTGTATATACCTCTGTGGCGGCTGTATACTACCACAGGGGGAGGCTGCTGTATACTACCACAGGGGGAGGCTGCTGTATACTACTACTGGGGGAGACTGCTGTATACTACTACTGGGGGAGACTGCTGTATACTACCACAGGGGGAGACTGCTGTATACTACCACAGGGGGAGACTGCTGTATACTACCACAGGGGGAGACTGCTGTATACTACTACTGGGGGAGACTGCTGTATACTACTACTGGGGGAGACTGCTGTATACTACCACAGGGGGAGACTGCTGTATACTACCACTGGGGAGGCTGCTGTATACTACCACTGGGAGGCTGCTGTATACTACCACTGGGGCTGCTGTATATACCTCTGGGGCTGCTGTATACTACCACTGGGACTGTATATACTTCTGGGGCTGCTGTATACTACCACTGGGGCTGTATATACCTCTGGGGCTGCTGGATACTACCACTGGGGCTGTATATACCTCTGGGGCTGCTGGATGCTACCACTGGGGCTGTATATACCTCTGGGGCTGCTGTATACTACCAATGGGGCTGTATATACCTCTGGGGATGCTGTATACTACCACTGGGGCTGTATATACCTCTGGGGCTGCTGTATACTAACTACTGGAGCTGCTGCTGTATATACCACTGGGCTGCTGCTGTATACTACCACTGGGGAGGCTGCTGTATACTACCATTGGGGGGGCTGTATACCACACTGCTGGGGGCTGTATACCTGTGCTGGAGTCCACCCTCGGCTTATACACGAGTCAATAGGTTTTCCCAGGTTTTGGGGGCAAAAGTAGGGGGGTCGGCTTATACACGGGTCGGCTTATACACGAGTATATACGGTACTTTATTATTTTATTACCAGTAGAGTAGTAGGCGTAGCTAGGACGGACCGGACCCGGACAAGACTCAGTCTGAGTCAGGACTCAGGAGGAGGCAGGCCACAGCAGCTCCTCGGCTCTTCTTCTTCTCCTCTCCGTCCCACTGTGCGGCGCGCCAGGAAACGTCAGCCGCAGCGCTGGGGGGGTAGAAGGGGGGGGTAACTGCGGCCAGGGGGCGGTCCAGCATCAGGGGTTATGCACGCACAGCTCCGCGGCCGCCCGTGCACAATATGCGGCGAGGAGGAGATTAGTTCGGGCGGCGGCGCTGCAGTGCCACCGCCGGACGCCTGGTCACCTGATGATGGCACCGGCGCCCCCTCTGAGCGGCGCCCGATGCAAAAGGTCCGGCTGCACCCTCCTAGATACGCCCCTGGGTATACCCACCTGATGATTGATTACTGCTCATCGATTCAAGGTGATTGCCCTAGCACAACTCATCACAAGAAATGTTTAAAGTGGCGCTTTTGCGGGGTGTCTCGGTAAATGAACAGTGTATCAATGACAACATTTTAATTCTTATTCTGTAATGTAAATTCTTAATAAATAAAAGCAATTTACATGTATGAATTTGTTTTAATAACCCAGAAGGCAAAAATATTAATGTTTACTATACACCAGTCCTAGTGTTCAGTCAGTCATCTGCATATACAGTGTTGGCCAAAAGTATTGACACCCCTGCAGTTCTGTCAGATAATACTCAGTTTCTTCCTGAAAGTTATTGCAATCACAAATTCTTTGGTATTATTATCTTCATTTAATTTGTCTTCAATGAAAAAACACAAAAGAGAATGAAGCAAAACATTGATCATTTCATACAACACTCCAAAAATGGGCCGGACAAAAGTATTGGCACCCTCAGCCTAATACTTGGTTGCACAACCTTTAGCCAAAATAACTGTGATCAACCGCTTCCAGTAAACATCAATGAGTTTCTTACAGTGCTCTGCTGGAATTTTAGACCATTCTTCTTTGTCAAACTGCTCCAGGTCCCTGATATTTCAAGGGTGCCTTCTCCAAACTGCCATTTTTAGATCTCTCCACAGGTGTTCTATGGGATTCAGGTCTGGACTCATTGCTGGCCACCTTAGAAGTCTCCAGTGCTTTCTCTCAAACCATTTTCTAGTGCTTTTTGAAGTGTTTTTTGGGTCATTGTCCTGCTGGAAGACCCATGACCTCGGAGAGAGACCCAGCTTTCACACACTGGGCCCTACACTATGCTGCAAAATTTGTTGGTAGTCTTCAGACTTCATAATGCCATGCACACGGTCAAGCAGTCCAGTGCTAGAGGCAGCAAAGCAATCCCAAAACATCAGGGAACCTCCGCCATGTTTGACTGTAGGGACCATGTTCTTTTCTTTGAATGCCTCTTTTTTTCTCCTGTAAACTCTATGTTGATGCCTTTGCCCAAAAAGAGAGAACATTCTTCCAAAACATTTTAGGCTTTCTCGGGTAAGTTTTGGCAAACTCCAGCCTGGCTTTTTTATGTCTCGGGTAAGAAGTGGGGTCTTCCTGGGTCTCCTACCATACAGTCCCTTTTCATTCAGATGCCGACGGATAGTACGGGTTGACACTGTTGTACCCTCGGACTGCAGGGCAGCTTGAACTTGATTGTATGTTAGTCGAGGTTCTTTATCCACCATCCGCACAATCTTGCGTTGAAATCTCTTGACAATTTTTCTTTTCCGTCCACATCTAGGGAGGTTAGCCACAGTGCCATGGGCTTTAAACTTCTTGATGACACTGCGCACGGTAGACACAGGAACATTCAGGTCTTTGGAGATGGACCTGTAGCCTTGAGATTGCTCATGCTTCCTCACAATTTGGTTTCTCAAGTCCTCAGACAGTTCTTTGGTCTTCTTTCTTTTCTCCATGCTCAATGTGGTACACACAAGGACACAGGACAGAGGTTGAGTCAACCTTAATCCATGTCAACTGGCTGCAAGTGTGATTTAGTTATTGCCAACACATGTTAGGTGCCACAGGTAAGTTACAGGTGCTGTTAATTACACAAATTAGAGAAGCATCACATGATTTTTCTAAGGGTGCCAATACTTTTGTCCACCCTCTTTTTTATGTTTGGTGTGGAATTATATCCAATTTGGCTTTAGGACAATTCTTTTTCTGTTTTTCTCATTGAAGACAAATTAAATGAAGATAATAATACCAAAGAATTTGTGATTGCAATCATTTTCAGGAAGAAACTGAGTATTATCTGAAAGAATTGCAGGGGTGTCAATACTTTTGGCCAACACTGTACATAGTGTATTTCACCTCCCATTACCTTGAGCTGATGGAAGAAAAAGCAGATTTAGGCTAGGGTCACACTTGGGAGCATGCATCCATTTACTGGATGCATTAATGGATCCAGTTTTTGAACTTGCCATTTTCATGTCATTTTTGCCTCAGTTAACGTTTGAGTTAACGCTAGGTACATTTATTTGCGTTAACGGATGCATTGCCCATAGGGTCTCATGTTAAAAAAACGCATGTGTTTCTGAAAATGCACCAAACAACGTTGCAGACCATGTTTTTAGCAGTAGTAGCAAAAACGCAATACGCTAAAGAGCAATGCACTTTTGCAATGCGTTTTTTGTATTGGAGTCTATGGGTGCGTTAATGGATGCATTTTTCCACATGTCAAAAACGGATCCATTTAGCGGATGTATGACGCAAGTGTGACCCTGGCCTTAGAATCAGCCACCAAAACTGACCTAAAAATAGATTAACTGTCTCAGGCACCTATTTGCTTGTCTCAGGCACCTTTTTTCTTGTTCACCAGTGTTACATTATGATGTTGTGTCATAAATTAAACTTATTTCTGTTGTGCTCAGGGCAACTTGTAACATCTCTACAGTGAGATCAAACTGTTATCATATCTCACACAGGGAGTAGTCTATGACAAGTGGGCTACTCTTGTGTGAGATGTAATGACAACTTGATCTCACTGCAGAGAGATAACAAGGTGAAACAGATTAAGGGATTACTGACATATATTGGGATACAGTGTGTGTGGAGTCAGGGGTATTACAGCAGAGATAACTGTGCTACGAACTAAAACCGATAGAAGGGTATATAATGGGACCCAGCTAAACTTCAGCTGCACTGCCCTACTCCCACCATGACTCATGCAGGAGGTTAGAAAAGGAGAGCCACCCTGTCTCTTTACAAGGCATACCCTGAAAAATCTACTCTAAGTTATGGTGGATTTTTGATGGGTGAATCCAAACTGTAAAGTTCGGGGTCCATACCGAACACCTAGTGTCCGTGCTCGGACCCCAAAAATGAACTTCCCTGATAAGTCCATGTTGCTGTTTGGGTTCGGCACTCAGATAAAGGGCTAGGGGGCTACAAAAAGGGGCAAAATGGATGATTAAAGATGGAGAATTATACTTTCTAGTCTCTGGTGCTGCGGTCACACTACTTCCAGGTCCGCTCATTAAGCCTCATGCATATTCACTGCATCTCTCCACCCACCCAGACTAAGAATAGCAGCCCACAGCCAACACAGATTTGGCGCACCCCTAAGAAGCACCAAATTTGGTACTTACCTGGCTCTTCCTGATTGCCCTGGTGCCGTGGCAATCAAGGTATGGGGGGTTAATTAGAGCTGTGAGTGGACAGCTGACATCAAGCCCTGGATTGGTGATATACAGGTCTCTATGAGACCTCCACATTACCAATCCTATAAGTAAAAAGTTAAAGGCTGATTATCCCAACTGGCATCACAAATAAAACTTTATCCCTACTACCTCCCATTTATATGTGGAGTTAGGACCACAGTTGCTGGTCATGGCTACCATGGATAGAATTTTGACCCAGTAAACTGGCCCTTCTGATCGACACACTTAGAAATTAATTTTCCTCCTATTAAAGTCCCTAGATTCCTCTTTCATTGCCCCCATAAAGTATTATGCCATCAAAAGGGCCCCACAAACACTGTATGATACCCCACAGTGAATTTCTCCACAGTACCCTCCACATGCACAGTATGATGACGCTACTGTACCCCCTCAACTACCCTGGCACAGTATGTTCCACAACTGTGACCCACACACAGCCCTCTATGTAGTGAAATTGACTTATAATAAATAAGTATATTAAATAATAAATATAATAAATACTCATCTCTCTTTTTTGGCCTTGCTCCGATGGCCGTAGCATGACTGCATGTCTCAGCACAGGAGCTGCTCAGTGATTATGTCATGATGCCACGCTGTGCTAAACTGTCAGAGGGCAGACAGTGGTGGCTGTGAGAACTGAGGGCAGAAATGCGAAATGTGCAGTGAAGTGGGACCCTGGGCCTCTACATACATCTACTGGTGACAACTTTATTACTGTTTAGCAACTATAGCTATGTTTTTATTATTCTACGTTTTTGAACTGGTGGTTTATTTTTGCTGATATCTGAGTTTGGGAATTACTTTATAGCCCTCTCAGAATTGAATGACTATTAGTTAATAATATTATTGTCAATACATTTATTAGTCAATTTTATTATTAATTTTTATCATTTTTAGTCAAATTATTTTTTTACCTGTATTTCTAGTATTTTTTATATACAAATGCATCTCAATAAATTGGCATATCATCAAAAAGTTAATTTATTTCAGTAATTCAATACATAAAGTGAAATGCATATATTATATAGAGTCATTACAGAGTGATCTTTTTCAAGTGTTTATTTCTGCTAATGTTGATGTTTATGATTGTGATGTATGATGTTAATGATTTTGGCTTACAGCCAATTAACCCCTTAGTGACGGAGCCATTTCCACCTTAATGACCAGACCGTTTTTTGCAATTCCGACCAGTGTCCCTTTATGAGGTAATATCTCTAGAACGCTTCAACGGATCCTAGCGATTCCGAGATTGTTTTTTCGTGACATATTGGGCTTCATGTTAATGGTAAATTTAGGTCGATAATTTTTGTGTTTATTTGTGAAAAAATAAAAAATTTGGCAAAAATTTTGAACATTTTGCAATTTTCTAATTTTTTTTTTTTATTCTGTTAAACCAGAGAGTTATGTGACACTAAATAGTATAGTTAATACATAAACTCACCAAAATTGGTCGCTTTTTTTACCCCTTGCATCTAGCAGGTGGCTGCAAATTCCCCCAGGAGGTAGCACATGCGTCTAGACACCGGTACACAGACCCCTGCAACCTATAACATGGGGGCGGTTTGTAGCAACCAGCGACCATCCATGTATGCAGGGAGAGGCTGGTGGTGAATGCAGACACATGGACACCATTAGGCCCCTGCCACACTCAGGTGTTACATAGTGTCTGAGCAGCCTATTGGTGACGCCTCCTATTAGACCGGGCGGGCTGTTCAGCACTGATATATGCAACACAGTGACAGACGCCCCCTAGAGGAAAACAACCTCAACTGCAAAAGATAAAAAGATGCAGGTTGACACTAAGATAAAGATGTAAGGTGTCAGTTGGTATTATGGCGCCAGAATATCGTAAGCTCGTGACCCACCGTCAAGGGCCCTTACACTCACGAGTACCTAGCCACATGTATAACACATGTATAATTTAGCTTTAGACAAAAATAACCGAATAGGTACTAAATATCAAAATAGAAAAACTCACCAAAATTGGTCGCTTTTTTTACCCCTTGCATCTAGCAGGTGGCTGCAGATTCCCCCAGGAGGTAGCACATGCGTCTAGACACCGGTACACAGACCCCTGCAACCTATAACATGGGGGCGGTTTGTAGCAACCAGCGACCATCCATGTATGCAGGGAGAGGCTGGTGGTGAATGCAGACACATGGACACCATTAGGCCCCTGCCACACTCAGGTGTTACATAGTGTCTGAGCAGCCTATTGGTGACGCCTCCTATTAGACCAGGCGGGCTGTTCAGCACTGATATATGCAACACAGTGACAGACGCCCCCTAGAGGAAAACAACCTCAACTGCAAAAGATAAAAAGATGCAGGTTGACACTAAGATAAAGATGTAAGGTGTCAGTTGGTATTATGGCGCCAGAATATCGTAAGCTCGTGACCCACCGTCAAGGGCCCTTACACTCACGAGTACCTAGCCACATGTATAACACATGTATAATTTAGCTTTAGACAAAAATAACCGAATAGGTACTAAATATCAAAATAGAAAAACTCACCAAAATTGGTCGCTTTTTTAAAAAAAGCGACCAATTTTGGTGAGTTTTTCTATTTTGATATTTAGTACCTATTCGGTTATTTTTGTCTAAAGCTAAATTATACATGTGTTATACATGTGGCAAGGTACTCGTGAGTGTAAGGGCCCTTGACGGTGGGTCACGAGCTTACGATATTCTGGCGCCATAATACCAACTGACACCTTACATCTTTATCTTAGTGTCAACCTGCATCTTTTTATCTTTTGCAGTTGAGGTTGTTTTCCTCTAGGGGGCGTCTGTCACTGTGTTGCATATATCAGTGCTGAACAGCCCGCCCGGTCTAATAGGAGGCGTCACCAATAGGCTGCTCAGACACTATGTAACACCTGAGTGTGGCAGGGGCCTAATGGTGTCCATGTGTCTGCATTCACCACCAGCCTCTCCCTGCATACATGGATGGTCGCTGGTTGCTACAAACCGCCCCCATGTTATAGGTTGCAGGGGTCTGTGTACCGGTGTGTAGACGCATGTGCTACCTCCTGGGGGAATCTGCAGCCACCTGCTAGATGCAAGGGGTAAAAAAAAGCGACCAATTTTGGTGAGTTTTTCTATTTTGATATTTAGTACCTATTCGGTTATTATAGTTAATACATACCATTTCCCACATGTCTACTTCACATTAGCACAATTTTGGAAAAAAAAATTTTTTAGTTAGGAAGTTATAAGGGTTCAAAGTTCATCAGCAATTTCTCATTTTTCCAGCAAAATTTACAAAACCATTTTTTTAGTGACCACATCACATTTGAAGTCCCTTTGAGGGGTGTACATGACAGAAGACACCCAAAAGTGACACCATTCCAAAAACTGCACCCCTCAAGCTACTCAAAACTACATTCAAGAAGATTATTTACCCTTCAGGTGCTTCACAGGAACTAAAGCAAAGTGGAAACAAAAAATGGACACTTTAATTTTTCCAACAAAAATGTTCTTTTAGCCTCAATGTTTTCATTTTCACATGGGCAACAGGATAAAATGGATCCTAAAATGTGTCGGCAATTTCTCCTTGAGTATACCACCGATACCTCATATGTGGTTACAAACCACTGTTTGGGCGCACGGCAGGGCTCAGAAGGGAAGGAGCGCAATTTGACTTTTGGAGCTAATTTTCCATTCAAAAAGTCAAATGGCGCTCCTTCACTTTCGAGCCCTGCCGTGCGTCCAAACAGTGGTTTATGATCACATATGAGGTATCGGTGTACTCAGGAGAAATTGCCCAACAAATTTTAGGATGCATTTTATCCTGTTGCTCATGTGAAAATGAAATAATTAAGCCAAAACCAATTTTTTGTTGAAAAAAAAGTACTTTTTCATTTTTACGGATCAATTTGTGAAGGACCTGAGGATTCAAAGAGCTCAATATGCATCTAGATAAGCTCCTTGGGGGGTCTAGTTTCCAAAATGGGGTCACTTGTGGGGAGCTCCAATGTTTAGGCACACAGGGGCTCTCCATACGCAACCTAGTGTGCGCTAACAATTTGAGCTTATTTTCCATTCAAATTGTTAGCGGGCACCATGTCGCGTTTGGAGAGCCCCTGTGTGCCTAAACATTGGAGCTCACCCACAAGTGACCCCATTTTGGAACCTAGACCCCTAAGGAACATATCTAGATGCATAGAGAGCACTTTGAACCCCCAGGGGCTTCACAAATGTATCCATAAAAATAAAAAAATAACTTTTTTTTTTCATAAACATTTTCTTTTTTAATTTTTATGGATTAAATTTGTGAAGCACCTGGGGGTTCAAAGTGCTCAGTATACATCTAGCTAAGTTCCTTGGGGGGTCTAGTTTCCAAAACGGGGTCATTTGTGGGGAAGCTCCAATATTTAGGCACACAGGGGCTCTCCATATGCGACATGGTGTTCGCTAACAATTTGAATGGAAAATTAGCTCCAATTGTTAGCGGACACCATGTCGCATATGGAGGGACCCTATGTGCTCCCCCACAAGTGAGATTTTGCACTGCAGATATAGGTCTCTGCTGTATTTTTGGTTACCAGCACAGGTACAACAGACAGGTACAGGTTGCCACCCACCCCTAGTTGCTAAGTTTTACCTGACTGGTAATCAATATATAGCGGAGCCCTTTTTTTAAAAAAAATTCTTGAAATAATTTTTTTTTTTTAAATGACGTGGGCTTCGCTGTATTTTTAGTTTCCAGCCAGGTACAACTAGGCAGCTACAGGCTACCACCCACCCCCAGCTGCTTAGTTGTACCTGACTGGTAACCAAAATACAGCAGAGCCCTTTTTTTTAAATTATTTCTTAAAGTAATTTTCTTTTTTTTTTTAAATGTTGTGGGCTTCGCCATATTTTTGGGCCAGCCAGGTACCACTAGGCAGCTGGGGTTGGAATCCTCAGCGTAGGGAGGCCCATGCTTTCTGGGCCCCCACTGTGAATTGCAGTCTGCAGCCGCCCCAGAAAATGGCACATTCATAGAAGCGCCATTTTCTGGCGCTGTATCCTGCTGTTCCAGCTGCCGTGTAGCGGTGGCAGACTGGGTAATAAGGGGTTAATGCCAGCTTTTTGGCAGCTGGCACTAAGCCCGAGATTCATAATGTCTGACCAATATTAGACCGGGCCATTATTAAGCTCTAGTAAATTGTAAAGAAAACACAACAAAGAGAAAAATATTTTTATTGGGAAATATATATGACCAGAGGGGTGATGGCCTGAGGAAGGGGGGGCGGGGGATGACCGGAGGGTTGCAGACAAGGGGGGCCGGTGAATGACAGGAGGGTGATGACCTGGGGGGTGGGATGACCAGAGGGGTAATGACCTGGGGGGGATGACCGGAGGGGGGAGAACCTGGGATGGCGGTGAATAACAGGGAAAACTCCATCCGATCTGACGTTTGATCTGATCAGATGGAGTTATGAACTGGGGAGCGGAGGAGGGGGGAGCGGAGATCATGGTGGGGGGGGAATTACATTGGGGGACCACTGAGGGGACCCCCAGGAATGGCGGCATCTCTATGCGATCTGACCTGTCAGACCGCATAGAGATGCAGCGGAGGCGGCGGGTTTTAGCACCGATCGCCGCCATTTTTACATGGTTAGGGGGAGGGATGGGGGTGAGGGGGATGATCCTCGGTACTGGGGGTCTTGGGGCAGGTAGGGGTTAATGCTTTCACTTTGATCCGACATGTGTTTTCATGTCAGATCAAAGTTAAAGCATTTTTCCGGCACTTTCACTTTTTGTAATGTGATGATCGGTAAATGGTACTTACCGGTCATCACATTACTGGTGCCGGTAAAACACCAGCCGATTCCTAATCTCTAGGGTCTCAGCTACCCCTTCACATTAGACCTCAAGCAGCTTGGATTGTGGCCTCTCCACTCTTCCTCGAGACTCTGAGACCTTGATTTCTAAATGAAATGCAAAATTTACTTTCCTCTGAAAACACGGCCTTAGACCACTGATGAACAGTCCAGTTCTTTTTCTCCTTGGCCCAGGTAAGATGCTTCTTGTGTTGTCTATTCTATTGGTCTATTGGTTGTCTATAGGTCATGAGTGACATAAGGAATGTGACAGTTGTAGCCCATGTCCTACATACAACAGTGGGTAATGGCTCTTGGAGCACTGACTCCAGCAGCTGTCCACTCTTTGTAAATCTCTCCCAAATTTTTTAATAGCCTCTTCTTAACAATCCTTTCAAGGCTGCGGTTATCCCGGTTGCTTGTGCACCTTTTTCTACCACACATTTTCCTTCAACTTTCCATTATTATGCTTGGATACAGCACTCTGGGAACATCCAGCTTCTTTACCAATGACCATTTGTGGCTTACCTCCAAGTGGAGTCTGTCAATGACTGCCTTCTGGACATCTGTCAAGTCAGCAGTCTTCCTCATGATTGTGTAGCCTACTGAACCAGACTAATGGTGGGTTTACACGCTTCAATCTCGATCCGATATCGCAACTCAATGGCGCGGGAGCGCGCATTTAGTGCACGTTTCTCCCGCATCGCATTGGATGTATACACGCTGCGATATCGGAATACAACGTCCGTGCGATGTCTACGCCCCCCAACCCAGGATCGCACACTTAACATGGGAGTGAATGGGTGACGTTTCAAATTGCATCGTAGTTGGGCGTTTACACAGCACGATCCGGCTCCAATCTCCCTTCAATATCGGGGCATTGAATAGCACGCTCATTCAATCCCCAATATCGCATTGACATCATTCCTGCATCGTATTGGACGTTCACACCATACAACGCAGGAACGATATCGGGTCCAACGATCGAACCACGTGACTTTTGATTGAAATCGTACTACGATATCGCAACGTGTAAACCCGCCATTAGGGACCATTTAAAACACTTAGAAAACCTTTGCTGGTGTTTTGTGCTAATTATTCTAATTTTCTGAGATAATAACCTTTGGGTTTTCATTGGCTGTACACCATAATCATCAACATTTATAAGAATAAAAATTTTAAATAGATCACTCAGTAATGATTCTATCTACTATATAATTGTCTAAGGCGTCTGTCGGTCACAGAAATCGTGCGCCTCCGGCGGCCACCAATGAGCGCAGGGCATGCAAATAGGCGCGTGAATTCAAAGTTTGAATTTCGCGCCAATTTGCAGCCCGGCGACAGCAGACCCTCACAGATCTGGCCGACGGTGGCCGCAGCGCGGTTCAGCGGTCTTCCGCCGCAGCCTCCTGTTACTAAACCCCGCCACAAGCCGCCCACTGACACCAGGGACCGGGGGCTGCCAGGGTCGGTGTTCCCAGGGTGCAGGGAGTGCGCATCGTGCGGCTCCTCCACACTCTCCTGCTTCCTATGGCCGCACAGTTAGTCAGTGACTGTGCGGCCATACGATGATCCCGGGTGTCCGCATCCTGTCAGTGCAGCTGCGTGGCAGCAGCACATGACACCCGGGATCATCCTGCACACCGCTGCCTCTGTGCACACCTCCTCCACACCTACTCTGCAGGACAACACCAGCATGAGGGCCAGCACTGGGACAGCCAGGTGACGGAGAGGTGAGAGCCCCTGTGTGTGTCTGACTGTGGGTGTGAGTCTGTGTGTGTGGGTGTGAGTCTGTGTGTGTATGTGTATGTATGTGTGTGAGTCTGTGTCTAGGTGTCAGTCTGTGTGTGGGTGTGAGTCTTCTCCTTCCTCCCCCTCCCCCGCTGCTTTGTACTCCGTCCTCCCCCCAGCGCCACTTTGTCCTCCTCCCCCCCCCCGCCGCTCTGTGCTCTGTCCTCCCCTGCCTGTGCCACTTGGTCCTCCCCCTGCCTGTGCCACTCTGTCCTCCCCCTGCCTGTGCCACTTCATCCTCCGTCCTCCCCCTGCCTGTGCTGCTCCGTCCTCCCCCACACCGCCGCTTCGTCCTCCATTCTCCTATCCCCGCCGCTCTGTGCTCCGTCCTCCCCCTTGCTGGTGCTGCTCCGTCCTTCCCCCACCGCTTCCTCCCCCTTCCTTTGCAGAAGAGTTCTGCGGCTTGGCGTGCGGTTTGAATGCCGCAAATTTCTGTCTATCAGTCAGTGTGACGCAGTTTACTTCTCTCAGGTCTGTCAGTCATTGTGACACAATTTACTGCTGTCTGTCAGTCAGTGTGACACAGTTCACTGCTGTCTGTCAGTCAGTGTGACGCAGTTTACTCCTGTCTGTCAGTCACTGTGACGCAGTTTACTCCTGTCTGTCACTGTGACACAGTTTACTCCCATCTGTCAGTCAGTGTGACGCAGTTTATTCCTGTCTGTCAGTCAGTGTGACGCAGTTTATTCCTGTCTGTCAGTCAGTGTGATGCAGTTTATTCCTGTCTGTCAGTCAGTGTGACAGTTTATTCCTGTCTTCAAGGTTTGTCAGTAAGTGTGACGTATTTTACTCCTGCCTACAAGGTCTGTCAGTCAGTGTGACACAGTATACAGTCATACAGTATGAAAAAGTTTCGGCACCCCTCTTAATCTTACTCTTTTTTTTTTGTTTAAAATTGGGTTTTTGCAACAGCTATTTCAGTGTGATATATGTAATAACTGATGGACACAGTAATATTTCAGGATTGAAATGAGGTTTATTGCACTAACCAAAAATGTGAAGTATGCATTATTTCAAAATTTGACAGGTGCAAAAGTATGGGCACCTCAACAGAAAAGTGACATTAAGTGAATGATTTTCATGATTTGAATACTCCTAACTACTTTTTACTGACTTACAGAAGCACTAAATTGGGTTGGTAACCTCATTGAGCTTTGTACTTCATAGCCCGGTGTATCCAATCATGAGAAAAGCTATTTCAGGTGTCCACTTGCAACTTGTTCTCCTATTTGCATTTTCTCTGAGGAGTGGCATCATGGGCTCCTCAAAACAGATCTCAAATGATCTTAAAAAAAAGATTGTTGGGGGGCGTGTCCTGATGTGGAACATGGAGGACGCATAGAGAGAGAGCTCCTCCGGTGGTGTCTGATTATCCGGGATTTAACGGCAAAATAACGTCCCTACTCTGTCATCTTGGTGAGGTACTGGTTCACTGGACTCCTGAGCTGCCCGGACCGGGCTCCAGAGGCTACAGAACCCAGCAGAAAACAACCGATTCCCTTGTGACTGAATGCCCTGTGGCTGCTCCTGGAGGCTCTAAAATGGCACCTGGCCACTACACTGCTACTGCTGCTGGCTGCACAATCCTTGACATCCTGGCTTCATAACTTAACAAATCTCGCCCATAGAGCCTCAGGTGAATTGGCACATCATCCCTGGGTGAGGTACAGGAGATATTTCTGCCCTAAAGAGCAGTCTGTTCTACATCTACACCTGATTTCTCACTCCCCCCATCCTGCACATGGCAGGGCTGCCTGGAGAACTGGAGAGCTTCCCCTGAGCTCAGGAACTGATTTACTCACTGTGCCGAGGAGCTGAAGGAACGGGTAAGAGCACACAGGTGTACTGCTGCTGCTGGGTGGACAAAGCAGGGGCACTGGAGCAGAACTCTTACACTGGGGACATATACCTTATAGCACTGCACTAGTTGGATGAACTTTCTCATACTTAGGAGACCAGATGATAATCTGGATCACTCTGTGAGTGGAGATAGTGAAGACCCCGTGATTGCCAGTGATATATTGTGAAGGGTGATAGGAGCTCAGGGAGAGCAGCCTGGAGATTAACCCTTTGCTTCATCTCCTTCTGTGACTGTGACAAACTCACTGCATCCCCCCTGTTGGAGTAACTATAAGGGCTGCCTGAATAGCTGCCTGTCACTAAACAGTGAACAAGAACTGCAAATGTGCCTGCATTAACTCCTGGCTTCCTGGTACAACATTCTAGGCTGAATTCCATTCTTCACAGCATTCCTCCTCTACCTACCAGAAGACTTAACAGCTAACAAGGCATTAACACTTAAGTGGCTGGCACCTGCAGATTCACAGTCCGCCTGTAGAACCACAGCAGTTGGGAAAATAATCACTGTCCAGGGGGAATTGAGCCTCTGCATGCACCGGACACTGAAACTTGTATGAAAATAACACATATAGCTCTGGATGTGAACAACATTACAAGCTTCATTAAGTGACTTTAGCTTTGTATCTGCACACCTTCAGTGACCATAAAACTACGCATAACCTAAAATTGAAAACACCCAGCAGAGAGTATCTTTCCCCTGTAGACCATTTCTCCAGCTAACTGTAAAGCAGTGCTCTTGGGCTATACTCCCTGGATCATAACGCACATCGCCTTCTGAGCTTCCATTAGAAAACAGACCCTGCCCTGTCGCTCTGGTGAGGTACTTGATCGCTGCGCTCTTGAGATGCCCAGAACAGGCTCCAGAAATCGCGGAGCCCCGCAGAAAGTCACTGACTTTTTTACGTCTGATAGTCCCACTGCTGCTATTAGAAACTCCAAAATGGCACCTGCAGCGGCCTCTGGCTCTCGCTCCCCCAGCTCTCCCCACTCACATGGATCCTGGAGTGGTTCACGTGGCGAGGCTGTTAGCCGGTCTCCTAGAGGACTACAAGAGGACTCTACCCCCATCAATTATGGGGCTCTGCGGGGGCTCCTCGAGGACCTTCGTTCCTCCATACAAGCTGATATTAGAGACATTGTGGGGGAAATGAGAGCTGACATGACGGCTTTGGGTGAACGTACTGGCCAGATTGAAGAGAAAATGGCTGAATTTGCAGGAGCTCACAATGAACTGGCAGATAGCCATCACGATCTGTCACAAGATATAAGAGCCATGAGAGCGAAAATGTGGGACCTTGATGACAAACTTCGTCGGGGCAATCTAAAGGTCAGAGGTATTGCTGAAGTGGAGGGTGAGGAGGACCTGATCGCTACTGTGATGCCTTTTTTACAACACATACTCCCCACAGCTGCCCCAGCGAGCCTAGAGATCGAACGGGCATATAGGCTCCCACTTTCAAAAAAGGCTCCCAAAGATGTACCCAGAGATGTAATGATCCATTTAGCTACTCCTAAACTACGTGACCCTCTGTTGCATACTTTGAGAAAGCACCCTCCCTCAGAAGCTCCGTATACAGCGTGGTCCCTCTTTCCGGATCTTTCACCTGGCACCCTCGCGAGGCGGAGGGACTTTGCCCCCTACTGTTCAGCCCTGAGAGACCGGGGCATTACCTACGCATGGGGCTCACCTGTAAATGTTTCATTTCGCTATAAGGGATCTCGCCATCTCTTCTCTTCCCCATCCAAGATGAAATCCGCGCTGCTGGACTGGAACCTTATGACGAAGGGAGGCTCTCCTTCTGCCGGCTCGACTACAGGACATGAACGGGGAGAACGTACCCCTCCACTCCTTGACTCAGGACAGAGATGAGTATATGCATTTCCTAGGATGATGGTCGTCGCCGGGGGACTTCGTTTTGTTTGATTTTCTCTCCACAGCCTCGAGGACCTTCTGATGACATCTTGAGTCCTGAGTGACTGTTTAAGGCCCTTGAGTGCCTTATACCCCAATGCTCCTGGCATTCCTCTTTCACCCTGTGTGGGGGAGGCGCTGAGGAGTCTCAGAGTACCCTCAAGGGGGTCTCTTCTTACTCAGTTTTTTCTTTCTTCATATTAATTGTTAGTTAATACTCTGTGCTAATAATTCTGTGCTTGTCCTCCTATGATTATATCTTTCTCTCCTTTCATTGACCACTACTTTGTCAATCTATTTCTGCATTTCTTACATCTCCTTTTCATTTCTTTTCCTTCTTCTTTTATTTCTCCTGCTTGACATTCTGTCAACCTTTCTTCATCTTCTCGCTACGACTCCTAGCTATCAGGCCTCTATTCTCCTTCTACTTCTGTACTCTCACTTCTCCCTCCCTCTTGTTGTCCCGCTCTTTCTCACCCTTCTTCCTCATCCTTGTCTTTATAGGATACTGAACTAGAATTGTTCCTAAGTCTATTGTTGAATTTGTGCATTTACCGAGGGTGTTTTAATATACACGTTGATTAAGTGATCAGATGTATAGGGCTTGAACCTACTTTTTGCCCTTTTCTTTACCTTGTTATTCTCTACTTGGAATCCGTCCCTACCATTTCCCGAAACTTGGGAGCTTTATCGGATAATACTTGGGAGGAGTGTTGATAGCTCTACTGCTTGCGTGGGGCTCTGTGATCACTGGAGGAGGAGCATCCTGCACCCGCCTTGTTAGTGTCTCGTGTTTTTCTTTATCATGAGCTTTCAGTGTGTATCGATTAATGTTAACGGGTTGAACTCCCGAAAAAGCGTTCTTTAGTGTGGCAGCAGCTCATTAAACTGAAAGCTGAAATCTACCTTATTCAAGAAACTCACCTTTTAGCACAGGATAACTATAGAATGAAATCCCTACAATTTCCTATGCAATATTTTGCCAATGCCCCTGTAACTGCCCCGCGGTCCAGCGCCTCCGCCCCGCACCCGGTTCGTCCCTCTTCCCGTGCAGTTACCCTTCCTTCCCGGTTCCGGGGTCGGGGTTCCAGGTTACAGGCCGTCCGCAGGCGATCCCGGGGTTCCGGGGTGCTCCATCGCACACCTGCTGCTCAGACCGTCGCTCCCTGACTGCTGCCCAGTTCTGCTTCCTCTCTGTGTGTTCACTAGGGGGCGGGGCCGCTCTCTCAGTTACCTTTATAGGGCCAGCTGGCCAATTAGTCTGCCCCGCCTTCCGGCCAATCCCTGTAGGGCAGCAGATATATAAACTGTGCACTTGCTTCTGGACCTTGCCGGGGCAACTTCATTCATCCCGAGGTTGCCGGTCCTGGTCCTGTTATGTGCTGTTATTCTGCAGTATTTAACACTCATCTGTTTGTTCTTGTTGCAGTGTCGCTGTTCTACCTCCGTGCTGCTCCGTGCTGCTCCGTGCTGCTCCGTGCTGCTCTGGGTTACCCCGTGCTGCGCTTCTACCTTCTCCTTAATCTCGTCCCTGCCGGCTCCTGGTTGATCACCGTGTTCCTGGACTTCATCCTGGTTCCCTCCAAGCTGATCGCTGGTTCCTCGCCGGTACCGGATTCCCCGTGGTCCTGGATCTCCCTGGTTCTTGGATCTCCCTGTGTTCCTGGATCCCCCTGCGTTCCTAGTTCCCCGTGTTCCTGGTCCTCCGTATTCCCGGTTCTGTTTCGTTACCACGTCGCCTGGGGTCGGTTGAACACTCGTGTTCGTGGCATTGGCCCCTTCGAGGCTGATCCCGGCGATATCCCTGTATAGGGGTCAAGCGCTCCGGGGTCTCCCTCGCTGGGTCTCCAGTGTTGCGGCCTTGTGGCCCTCTCCAGGGGCGTGTGGTTCAGTGTTTTTGTTGTCTTTAATAAACCCGTGAACTCTACGGTACTTGTCCGCCTCTCTGTCAACCAGGCGTCAGCATCCGCTTTACGCGGTCCAGTGGGTCCACGTGTGTGTCCGTCAGTAGGACGTGACAGATTTTGCCCCGGCCATGGACCCCGCTGACGCTAGGTTTGATGCCCAGAGAGAGCTTGCCGGACTCCGCCAGAGTCATGACCAAGTAGTGTCGTTTATCCAGTCCTTGGAGGCCCGTTTAGGGTCTCTCCCTGCCTCTGACCCCTCTCTCTCCTCCCAGGTGTTTCGTCTCCACCAGGAATTGGACCACCAGAGGGAGATGCAGACCCGGTTGCTGTCCTTCATGTCCTCCGTAGACGATTGACTCATCAGCTTACAGAGGACGACTGAGGCCTCGGGTTCCGTCTCCGTCACATCCTCCGGAGTCTCAGCTGGTGCTGTATCCTATCCACGGCTGTGCCAGCCTACCAGGTACTCCGGGGACCCCAAGGCATGTCGGGGGTTTATTAACCAGTGCCAACTCCATTTCCGGTTGTTACCCCACCAATTCCTGACGGATGAGGCAAGGGTGGCGTTTCTGGCTTCTCACCTCAAAGGAGAGGCATTGGCATGGTTCAACCCCTTGCTGGAGAGAGAGGACCCCATTGTGTCGAATCTACAAGCCTTCCTGGATACGTTCCGGAGGACCTTTGACGAACCCGGACGGGTGGCCTCCGCCACAGAGGCCCTCTTCACCCTACAGCAAGGTAACCTGTCTGTTGGCCAGTACGCTATCCGGTTTCGCACCCTAGCTTCCGAGCTCCGTTGGACGGATGAGCCTCTGATCGGAGTCTTCCGCCGGGGATTATCCAGTCGCATCAAGGACGAACTGGCTGTTCGGGATTTACCCAACTCCCTGGAGGAGCTCATCACCCTGGCTGTCCGGATCGATCGCCGCCTTCAAGAGCGGTCCAAGGAGAGGACACTGGAGAGGACTCAGGAGAGGCGATCTCCCCGCCTGGCTCCCACATTCCAGCGACCCCTTCTTCCTGCACCCTCAGCATCCCAATCGGGCCACGAGTCCATGGAGGTTGATCGCACCCGCTTGAGTGCCCAGACGAGAGAGGAGAGGATTACCCGGGGTCTGTGCCTTTACTGCGGAGGATCCGGTCACTTCCGTCGGCAGTGCCCCAAGCGGCCGGAAAACTTCTCCGTCTAGGTCAGGTAAGAGAGGCCAACCTAGGCGAGGGCGATTCCTCTCAACCCCTTACGATTTCTATCCAGGTGAGGGTCGGCAGTCAACGCCATTCGGAGATGGCATATCTGGATTCCGGGTCGGCTGGCAACTTCGTGCAGCAGGAGACGGCCCAGCGCTTTGGTATACCCATCCATCCTCTACAGCATCCACGCACCATCACTTCCGTTGATGGAAGACCTCTACGGGAGTCAGTAACAAGCATCACAGGTGAGGTGGAGATACAAGTGGGAGCTCTTCACACGGAGCGTCTCACCTTCTACGTTCTGCCGTCCCTTTCTCCTCCCTTCATGTTGGGCTTGCCGTGGCTTCGCATACATGAACCCGTCCTGGATTGGCGAACCGGCGAAGTTTTGCGGTGGGGCCCGACTTGCCACAGTCGATGTCTTCGTCCCGTAAGCCCCGCTTGGATGCCTCCCTCTCCGGCAGCCTTGCCTGGTCTACCGTCAGCCTACTGGTCCTATGCGGATGTTTTCGACAAGAAAGAAGCCGAGACGTTACCTCCACATAGACCGTACGACTGTCCCATCGATCTTGTCCCCGGGGCCTCGCTCCCCAAGGGGCGTATCTACCCGTTGAACCCACCTGAGACCCAGGCCATGGCAGAATATATTAAGGATAGCCTAGCACGTGGATTCATTCAGAAATCATCATCACCCGCCGGAGCGGGTTTTTTCTTCGTAAAGAAGAAGGACGGGTCCCTCCGACCGTGTATCGATTACCGGGGACTCAACGCCATTACGGTGAAGAACAGGTACCCGCTGCCTCTGATTCCTGAGCTCTTCGACCGGCTGCGAGGATCTCGGATCTTCACCAAGCTGGATCTGCGGGGTGCATACAATCTCGTCCGGATTCGAGCAGGCGACGAATGGAAAACAGCCTTTAACACGCGTGATGGCCACTACGAATATAAGGTAATGCCATTCGGCTTGAGCAATGCCCCTGCTGTGTTCCAAGAATTCGTAAATGATGTCTTCCGGGATCTTCTCTATGTATGTGTCGTGGTCTACCTGGACGATATCCTGGTCTTTTCTCCCGATCTACCCACTCACAGGCGAGATGTCCGGCGGGTCCTACGCCGATTGCGGGAGAACCGGCTGTACGCCAAATATGAGAAGTGTTTGTTCGAACAAACTTCCTTGCCCTTTTTAGGTTACATCGTCTCCGATACTGGCCTCGAGATGGATCCTGAGAAGCTGTCCGCCGTCCTGAAGTGGCCCAGACCGGTGGGACTCAAGGCGATTCAAAGATTCCTGGGCTTCGCTAATTACTATCGGCAGTTTATCCCTCGGTTCTCGGATGTAGTTAAACCGCTCACCGCATTAACTCGGAAGGGGACGCCCGCCAAGGCATGGACCCCTGAGGCCGAGGCCGCCTTCCTAACTCTCAAGAATGCGTTTTCTTCTGCTCCTGCTCTCCACAGGCCCATGGCAGATAAGCAATTCTTCCTGGAGGTGGACGCATCCTCCTCGGGAGCAGGAGCCGTTCTCACCCAGAAGACCTCCACAGGACGCATGGTGACGTGCGGCTTTTTCTCCAAAGCCTTTACCTCCTGTGAACGGAATTACTCCATCGGGGACCGGGAGCTGCTTGCCATCAAGATGGCTCTGGAGGAATGGCGCTACCTCCTTGAAGGCGCAATACACCCAGTAGTGATCTACACCGACCACAAGAACCTGGCATATCTGCAGTCTGCTCAGAGACTCAACCCCCGGCAGGCACGATGGTCGCTGTTTTTTGCTCGTTTTGACTTTCATCTTCATTTCCGCCCAGCAGACAAGAATATCAAGGCTGACGCCTTGTCTCGGTCCTTTCACATCGAAGACCAGGAGGAGGAGCCACGCCCCATCATCAGTCCTTCCAATCTCGGTATAGTAGCTCCTCTCCAACTGTCTCTTCCCCCGCCAGGTAAAACACTGGTAGCCGAGGTGGATCGTGGACGCGTCCTGGCCTGGGGTCATTCCTCTAGAGTCGCAGGGCATGTGGGTATAACGAAGACCCTTCTGTTGATAGGACGACACTACTGGTGGCCTCGGATGCGACAGGATGTCACGGACTTCATTTCCGCCTGTTCCTCCTGTGCACGCAACAAGACCCCCAAGCGACTGCCCGTCGGTCCTCTTCTACCTCTACCGGTACCCTCTGAGCCCTGGAGACACATCGCCATGGACTTCGTCACCGACCTCCCGGTCTCCTCCGGTAACACTGTAGTATGGGTAGTTGTGGACAGGTTCTCCAAAATGGCTCACTTCATACCATTGCCTGGCCTTCCCTCTGCACCCCGGTTAGCGGAGCTGTTCTTCCTTCATATCCTCCGCTTACATGGCTTGCCATCCCATATCGTGTCCGATAGAGGCGTGCAGTTCGTATCCCGGTTCTGGCGGTCGCTCTGCAAGAAACTCGATGTCACATTGGATTTCTCGTCTGCGTATCATCCGCAATCCAACGGGCAGGTGGAACGAGTGAATCAGGTGCTGTCTGGCTACTTACGGCACTACATCAACGCCCATCATGACGACTGGTCCTCCCTGCTTCCCTGGGCAGAGTTCGCCTATAACAACCATGTCGGTGAGTCTTCACATAACTCTCCTTTCTTCGTAGTCTACGGACACCATCCGAGGATACCGACGCCTGTGGCCATCTCAACCCCAAATCCGGCAGCAGAGCAGGTGGCTCGAGATTTCCCCCGGATCTGGACCGAGACGCGGTCTGCCCTGGAAAAGGCATCTAGGCGGATGAAAGACCATGCCGACAAACGACGTCTGGACTCTCCCCTGTTCCGCCCAGGGGATAAGGTATGGCTTTCTTCCAAGTACGTCCGTCTCAAGGTGCCGTCCTACAAGCTGGGCCCTCGCTACATTGGTCCCTTTGAGATCATCCGGAGGATAAACGAGGTATGCTACCAGCTGAAGTTGCCGCCTACTCTGCGTATCCATAATTCTTTCCACCGGTCTCTCCTCAAACCTCTAGTCCTCAACCGGTACTCTCAGGATTCAGGTGCGCAGCCTCCGCCGGTCTCGGCCTCGGACGTCTTCGAGGTTAGTGCCATCCTGGACATGAAGAAGCGGGGACGTTCCACTTGGTACCTGGTTGACTGGAAGGGGTTCGGCCCTGAAGAACGGTCCTGGGAGCCGGAGGAGAACATCAATGCTCCTCGCCTCTTGCGCAGGTTTCATGCCGGCCTGGTTCCGGGGGGGCGTGGAGGGGGGAGTACTGTAACTGCCCCGCGGTCCAGCGCCTCCGCCCCGCACCCGGTTCGTCCCTCTTCCCGTGCAGTTACCCTTCCTTCCCGGTTCCGGGGTCGGGGTTCCAGGTTACAGGCCGTCCGCAGGCGATCCCGGGGTTCCGGGTGCTCCATCGCACACCTGCTGCTCAGACCGTCGCTCCCTGACTGCTGCCCAGTTCTGCTTCCTCTCTGTGTGTTCACTAGGGGGCGGGGCCGCTCTCTCTGTTACCTTTATAGGGCCAGCTGGCCAATTAGTCTGCCCCGCCTTCCGGCCAATCCCTGTAGGGCAGCAGATATATAAACTGTGCACTTGCTTCTGGACCTTGCCGGGGCAACTTCATTCATCCCGAGGTTGCCGGTCCTGGTCCTGTTATGTGCTGTTATTCTGCAGTATTTAACACTCATCTGTTTGTTCTTGTTGCAGTGTCGCTGTTCTACCTCCGTGCTGCTCCGTGCTGCTCCGTGCTGCTCTGGGTTACCCGTGCTGCGCTTCTACCTTCTCCTTAATCTCGTCCCTGCCGGCTCCTGGTTGATCACCGTGTTCCTGGACTTCATCCTGGTTCCCTCCAAGCTGATCGCTGGTTCTCGCCCGGTACCGGATTCCCCGTGGTCCTGGATCTCCCTGGTTCTTGGATCTCCCTGTGTTCCTGGATCCCCTGCGTTCCTAGTTCCCCGTGTTCCTGGTCCTCCGTATTCCCGGTTCTGTTTCGTTACCACGTCGCCTGGGGTCGGTTGAACACTCGTGTTCGTGGCATTGGCCCCTTCGAGGCTGATCCCGGCGATATCCCTGTATAGGGGTCAAGCGCTCCGGGGTCTCCCTCGCTGGGTCTCCAGTGTTGCGGCCTTGTGGCCCTCTCCAGGGGCGTGTGGTTCAGTGTTTTTGTTGTCTTTAATAAACCCGTGAACTCTACGGTACTTGTCCGCCTCTCTGTCAACCAGGCGTCAGCATCCGCTTTACGCGGTCCAGTGGGTCCACGTGTGTGTCCGTCAGTAGGACGTGACAGCCCCTAACAAAAAATCTGGAGTTGCAATTTTTGTACATAGATCTCTCGCTTTTCAGCTAATTGAAACGACAATAGACCCACAGGGTCGTTATTTGGTGGTCCAGGCCCTGATTAATGGAAAGCTGTTTACACTCGTTTCAGTGTATGGGCCGAATAAAGGCCAACTGAAATTTTTTCGTGCTCTGTTCACTAAGCTGGACTCTTTGTCGAAGGGATGCCTCCTTGTGGCGGGGGATTTCAATCTCCCGGTACACAGAAGGTTGGACTGCTCGGGACCTTCCTTAAGCCGGGGTGAGATGGGGGGGTTGTTATACACCCACCACCTTCATGATATCTGGCGGTACGCTCATGGGGAAGAGAGGGATTACACGTATTTCTCACCTAGATTTCAATCTTATAGTCGGTTAGACTACTTTCTGGTGGGAGACTCTCTTCTTCATAAGTGTCGAAATGCCTCTATAGGGCATATTACGTGGTCTGACCATGCCCCCATCATGTTGCAGGTCGAGGACGCCCTTCAGGTTCCCCCGACTCCTTCGTGGAATATGAATGAATACCTCCTGTGCTCTCCTGCTGGTGTGGTGCACATTGAGTCTCAACTTGAGCATTACTTTTTAACTAACACTTCTCAAGATACTGACCCAGAAATTTTATGGTACGCCCATAAGGCGGTTATTAGGGGTCACTTCATACAGATGGCAGCCAGGGCCAAACGTGAAAGAAATCAGCAGATGGGGACTCTCACAAAAAAGATAGCAGTTTTAGAGGCCCAACACAAGACTACCCCCACCCAGCAAATTACATGTGAATTAGGTGAGACCCGCCGAGAGTTACGCTCTTTACTCCTCTACAAAGCAGAATTCCACCTGAAAAAACTAAAGGCCCGTTTCTATGGTATGGGAGACAAAGCGGGTAGGCTTTTGGCTAGGAGGATCCAAAAAAAGAGAGAAGCCACGAAGATTGACCATATCCTAGGTAATAGGGGAGAGAAGATTAGAAATCCCATTGACATTGCGGGCCAATTTAGAGAATACTACTCGTCACTTTATAATCTGAAAGAGGATTCTGACATCCTACAGCCATCGCCTGCGGCGATGGAATCCTTTCTTGCTCCGGCCCATCTTCCAAAGCTGACTGCTCCCCAATTGGCACGTTTAAACGCGCCTTTCACAGAGGACGAGATTGCCTTGGTTGTCAACTCTATGAGAAAAAACTCGGCCCCAGGTCCAGACGGTTTCTCGTACCGCTATTATACGACCTTTTTGAAGCAAATCCTCCCACATTTGCTATCTCTCTTCTCCTTCTGGAGGGAAGGGGGACGGATACGGCCAGAGGGACTGGAGGCGACAATCTCGGCAATACCGAAACCTGGGAAGATTCCCAACGTACCGGCTAATTTTCGTCCCATTGCTCTATTGAATGGAGACTTAAAAATTTACGCTAAACTATTGGCGTCAAGACTCTTGGAGGTGCTACCCTCTTTGGTCGGTCCGGAGCAAGTGGGTTTCATCCCGGAACGGCAGGCGTCGGACGGCACGAGGCGAATTGTTGATATACTAGAGGTCTTGGAGAGGAGGGGGGCCCCCAGTGCGCTCATTTCGTTAGACGCCGAAAAGGCGTTTGATAGGGTGCACTGGGGGTACCTGGAGGTGGTCTTGGACAGCTTTGGGATTATTGGCAGTTTTAAAAAGGCAGTGTTAGCTCTCTATACTTCCCCCACAGCAAGGGTCAGGGCTTCTGGCTTCCTGTCGGGTTCCTTCCCTATCACGAATGGTACCCGCCAGGGATGTCCTCTGTCGCCGCTAATCTTTGCTTTAGTAATGGAGCCTTTGGCGGCCAGAGTGAGGCAGGACCCTATGATTTCGGGCTCTTGCGTGGGAAAGATAGAACACAAAATCGGGTTATATGCCGATGATGTGATTTTCATTTGTACGAACTTGCTGGTCACCGTTCCAAGGATTATGGCTCTACTGGACGAGTTTTCGGCAGCCTCCTACTATAAATTAAATACATCTAAATCTTTGCTGTATCCTATCCAAGTCCCTTCGGGGCAGATGGCTGAGCTGAGAGCGCGTTTCCCCTTTCAATGGTCTCCTAAAGGTATTCCGTACCTGGGAGTCTGGATTGCACACACCAGCAGGATAGTACACCATAACTTCGAGGTTCTGACTCGCACCAAAAGGGAGGGACTTGCCTCCCATAAAGGGCTGTTTCTATCATGGGTTGCCAGAATAAATATAGTCAAAATGACGTACCTTCCAAAAATCTTATATGTGCTTAGGTGCTTACCGCTGATGGTCCCTAAACGTTTGATTGCAACTTTGCAATCACTTTTGACTTGTTTTATTTGGATCCACAAACCACATAGAGTCGGTATGAGGGTGCTCTCTCTTCCCCTGCGACTGGGGGGCATGGGAGTCCCATGTCTGGCATCTTATTATGCGGCAACTCACCTTTCTATGGCTAGTCTTTGGTGGGCGGACGCGCACCAACCTTTGTGGATGCAAATCGAGAAGTATTATGCTCCTCGTGGATCCACTAAACTTTTACTCGAGATGAACCTTCTACAACGATCGGCAGATTCTAACCTTCTTGGGGCTATGTCAGCTCTATTGAGGGTTTGGCGACAGCATGCACGCTCCTTGTTAGCCTTCCTTTTCCGTGACATTTCCCTTCGGGCGGTGGAAGCGCTGGTGGGGTCCCTCTCTCTTACACCTTGGAGAGACGGTGGAGTCCTTTTTGTTCATCAGGTCCTGGACGGTAACACCATAAAATCTTTTACAGAACTTGCAGATAGATACTCTATCCCCAGAACAGCTTTTTACCAATATCTTCAATTACGACATTTTTTGAATTCAGTGACTTGGCCTGTGGTAGACCTAACAACTGTTGATGGCGTGGTGCAGAGGTACTTTAAATCAGCCCCCTCCGGTGGTCACGGCGTCTCTGTTATGCATGGTGCATTAGCTCGGCTGAGAAGCTCTGAAAAACTACCGTATATGGTAAAATGGGAATCTGTCTTACAAATTGACGTCACGCTGGAACAATGGCAAGACGCTGCGCTCCGTAGTTCGGCTTATACAAGCTGTGTTAACCATATTGAGCAAATCAAAAAAGTCCAGTTGGAGTGGTACATAACCCCGATCACTTTGGCCCGCTTCAGGGGTTGTTGTGCCTCGGAGGCCCAGACTTGCTGGAGAGGATGTTCCGAAAAGGGATCATCCCTTCACATGTGGTGGGATTGCCTACCTTTGGGCACGTTCTGGTACTCTGTGGCTCAGCTCCTAATTTCATTGACGGGGGCCCAGTTTCGGTTGAGCCCAGCTCTGGCCCTCCTGGGCTTGGGTTTGCAGGACTGGCCCTCTCCATTACGACCTATTGTGGCAAACACTTTGCTCGGAGCAAGGTTGTGTATTGCTAGATGCTGGAGATCTGTGAGAATGCCGACCATTAGTGACCTCACCATAGCACTTAACTTGCATCTTCAACATGAGCTCTTGTTAGCTCACGATGCTGCCCGTCGTGAAAAGGTGCTCGGTTGGTGGGACCCATGGATTCAGTCTACACATAATACAGTTCGATTGCCTACCTGATTATATGACTATCCTACAGTATCAGATAAGCCCTGACGTGCTGGGTTTCCCTCACCCTTATATCAACAATACTCTCAACTTGCTTAGCTGGTCGATGAAGACTCCCGCCCTTATTCCCCTATTCCCCTCTTCCTTCTTTTCTCTCTCTTCCTTTTCTCTCTTGTCCCCAATCTTCACCTTGTTCCCTCTTCCCTCGTCACTTGTTCCTTTTCCCCTTATTCATTTTATAATGTTGTTGTGGTCTTGGTTAAGTGATGTCTATTGTTTGTTCTACCACTTATTCTCTACAACAAATATGTTCTAGTGATGGACTATGATGACCGATGGTTGCCTCCCTTTACGGGAATATTTTGTGATACCGACAATGGTCTAGATTTATGTTCTAATTTTATGTAATAATTTGTTTGTTATTATTATATACTCAATAAAAACATTGAAACAAAAAAAAAAAAAAAGATTGTTCAACATAGTTGTTCAGGGGAAGGATACAAAAAGTTGTCTCAGAGATTTAATCTGTCAGTTTCCACAGTGAGGAACATAGTAAGGAAATGGAAGACCACAGGGACAGTTCTTGTAAAGGCCAGAAGTGGCAGGCCACCAAAAATATCAGAAAGCAGAGAAGAAGAATGGTGAGAACAGTGAAGAACAATCCACAGACCACCTCCAAAGACCTGCAGCATCATCTTGCTGCAGATGGTGTCACTGTGCATCGGTCAACAATACAGCGCACACTGCACAAGGAGAAGCTGTATGGGACAGTGATGCGAAAGAAGCCGTTTCTGCATGCACGCCACAAATAGAGTCGCCTGAAGTATGCAAAAGCACATTTGGACAAGCCAGTTTCATTTTGGAAGAAGGTCCCGTGGACCAATGAAACAAAGATTGAGTTGTTTGGTCATACAACAAGGCGTTATGCATGGCGCCACAAAAACACAGCATTCCAAGAAAAACACTTGCTACCGTCAAATTTGGGGGAGGGTCCATCATGCTTTGGGGCTGTGTGGCCAATGACGGCACCGGGAATCTTGTCAAAGTTGAGGGTCGCATGGATTCCACTCAGTATCAGCAGATTCTTGAGAATAATGTCCAAGAATCAGTGTCAAAGTTGAAGTTACGCCGGGGATGGATCTTTCAGCAAGACAATGATCCAAAACACCGCTCCAAATCTACTCAGGCATTCATGCAGAGGAACAATTACAATGTTCTGGAATGGCCTTCCCAGTCCCAAGACCTGAATATCATTGGACATCTGTGGGATGTTTTGAAGCGGGCTGTCCATGCTCGGCGACCATCAAAATTAACAGAACTGGAATTGTTTTGTAAAGAGGAATGGTCATAAATACCTTCATCCAGGATCCAGGAACTCATTAATAGCTACAGGAAGCGACTAGAGGCTGTTATTTTTGCAAAAGGTGGCTCTACTAAATATTAATGTCACTTTTCTGTTGAGGTGCCCATACTTTTGCACCTGTCAATTTTTGAAATTATGCATATTTCACATTTTTGGTAAGTGCAAAAAATCTCATTTCAATCCTGAAATATTACTGTGTCCATCAGTTATTACATATATCACACTGAAATAGCTGTTGCAAAAACCCAATTTTAAACAAATAAAAATGAGTAAGATTAAGAGGGGTGCCCAAACTTTTTCATATGACTGTACTTCTATCAGGTCTGTCAGTCATTGTGACACATTTTAGTCCTGTCTATAAGGTCTGTCAGTCAGTGCGACATCCTTCATTTCTGTCTACAAGGCTGTCAGTCCATGTGACATCCTTCATTCCTGTCTACAAGGCTGTTAATCAGTGTGACGACCTTTACTCCTATCTACAAGGCTGTCAGTCAGTGTGACGAATATCACTCATTTCTTCAAGGTATGTCAGTTAGTGTGTCGTCTTTCATTCCTGTCTACAAGGCTGTCAGTCATAGTGTGATTAATTTTACTCATGTTTCCTAATTCTGTCAGTCAGTGTGACGTCCTACACTCCTGTCAAAGGGGCTGTCAGTCAGTGTGACGAACTTCACTCCTTTCTATAAGGCTGTCAGTACGTGTGACGTCCTTCACTCCTGTCTACGAGGCTGTCAGTCACAGTGTGATGAAGTTTACTCCTGTCTACTAGGTCTGTCAGTCAGTGTGACGTCCTTCACTCCTGTCTAAGAGACTGTCAGTCAGTGTGACGAACTTCACTCCTTTCTATAAGGCTGTCAGTACGTGTGACGTCCTTCACTCCTGTGTACAAGGCTGTCAGTCAGTGTGACGTTCTTCAGTCCTGTCTACAAGGCTGTCAGTGAGACGAACTTCATTTCTGTCTACAAGGCTGTCAGTGTGATATCCTGTACTCCTGTCTACAAAGCTGTCAGTCAGTGTGACGCACTTCACTCCTGTTTACAAGGCATTCTAGAATACCCGATGCGTTAGAATCGGGCCACCATCTAGTATATATATATATAGATATATATAGATATATAGGAACATACTAAAAAGAATGAAGAAAAGGAATAATTAGAAAGAATGAACATCATAACTTATTGCTAAAAGATAGGGATGAGCGAGTAGTGAAATATTCGGACTCGCTATACTCGTTACGAGTAGGATCTAGTACTCGCATATTCATTACAAGTACAAAAAGTCATGCAAAAAATCACAAATAAATATAGCAATCCATTGATGAGTAGCACAGTTTGAAACAGTCATAAAGGATTGCGAGAGCAGGTTTCACAAAATCGGGAAATTGAGGCTCATAATTTTCGGGGATGAGGTCCATAGGGGGGTCAACAGTGGGTGCTGGCTCATTTTATATTCTGGGACACAAAAGGAAAATAGAGTAAAGTGTCATCCTCTCCCTTACTATCAGTGTCATAGGCAAAGAATTTGTATGTCTCTCTGGTTGAAACCAGTCTTTTGGAAGAGCTGGATATTTTATTTTGGATATTTTATTTTTTACACAGGTGGTGTATATTTCTGTTTTCTTTTTTTACATTATTTTTACAATAGAGAAAAGAAAAAAGTATAGATGAAAATAATCTAGAAATTAAAAGATAAATTCATAAATTAAAAATGAAAATATAAAAATTTGGTTTAAATAAAAAATTAACAGACAGTAAAAAATTTACTGAGCGCCTGCAACTAAATTATGCTGACTGTAGTTCTCTGCAGAAGAAAAAACTGTAGTATAATTACTGCAAGAATTTTCCACTAAGATTGAGAAACTACAATTACTAAATAAATGGCAGTAAAAGAAATTACTGAGTGCTTGCAACTATCTGATGCCAATTCTGATTCTGTAGTATTATTAGCACACCACATACCAGGCCGAGTTTGAGACCCCTGGCCTAGGGTCACCTTGTGTGAGGGACAGTAAAGAAGCCCTTTGTCCCTTGATTTCCTACAGTCACATCATGAAAGTGGTGGATTAGAAAAAAAGCAGGGGACAGGAGCATGACAGGAAGGTCTTCAGTCTTCTTTTCATTAGCTCTTCAAGAGCCAGCAGCAGAATGACACAGGCTAAAATAATCTATTAGGCCAGGTTCACACCACGCTGTGATCCGGCCTGGGGCTGTCCAATGTGAATCGGACAGCCCCGGACCCGATTTACAAACAGAACCGGAGGGCAAATATGACCTCCGGTGTGGTTTGCAGCCGCCTTCCGAAGATCGCAGCTGCAGCTGCTGAATTTTTAATATCACTGCTAGTGGGGAGCTAGCAGCGGTCCTGAAAGCTCAGCAGGGGATAGCTGGTGGTGCTGAAGTTTAGCAGCGCTCGCTGCTAAACTCCTGCACCTGGGGTCCGAGTCCCGTATCCGATTTGATGTCGGATGCGGCGCGATCCGGCGCCATAGACCCCCATGTTAAGGGGCGCTGGATAGCCCCGGATCCCGGAGGAGCCGATTTGTTCCAATTTTTCCCCCGGACACAAAAACGTTGCTTGCATCAAGGACGGAGGCCCCCATCTTTTTTTTAACAAAAAATAATCCTGCTGCGACTGGTGAAGATGAGGGTCTGCTATGTCCCATCTCCAGACTCTCGGCAATGAAATCCTTCATGGTTTGTCTCTCAGAGATATTATACAGCCTGGATTTGGGTAGTTTAGCTCCAGGAATAAGGTTAATAGGAAAGTCGTATGCACGTGAAGAGGCAAATCCTGACAACCCTTTTCTGAGAAAACATCCTCATACTCTGATAGATATGAACGCACTGACACAGCATCGGACAGCATCGGCTCCCTTCTGATGCCTGGAATCGGATGCCAAATAGGCATATGATTCTGGCAGAAAATCGGTCCCTCCGGGCTGTTAAAAAAAGAAACAATGTATGCTCACCTGTCCCCGAGGCCCCCGCCGTCTCCCGCACGGTCCCAGTGTCCTCTTGGTGTCTCCAGCGGTCTTCTTCTTCTGAACAGGACCTGCCGTGACGTCACAGTCACGTGACCGTCGGTACACCATGTTAAAAGGGGGTCACGTGATTGTGATATCACGGCAGGTCCTGTTCAGAACAAGACCTCTGAAGACACCGGGAGCCTGCGGGAGACGGCGGGGGACTCGGGGACAGGTGAGCATACATTGTTTTGTTTTTTTTAACCCCTGCCTTCCCAGTTAGGAGCAGTTTTACTGTACTGAGCATGCTCAGTACAGTAAAATCGGGTCCAAGGACACATCAGATGTTTCCTCGGACCCTGCTCCATAGGGCCCCATGTTAAAAACATCGGACCGAATCGGATGTGCACTAAATGGCATCCGATTTGGTCCAATCCGATTTTGTCCGAATTTATTTTCGTTGCAAAAATCGGAGCATGCCTACTGACTAGGCGTTATCGTGGTGCCACACACCGAGAGGGAAATGTCAGGTTTAGGGAGCTTGGTAGAGGGTGGGAGCAGAAGAAGTTCAGTTTTGGAAAGGTTGAGTTTCAGATAGAGAGTGGAAACTGCGGTTAGACAGTCATTGGTGCTCTTTATTAGAGCGGGTGCATATAAGAAAAATATACAATACAGAATGGTAGGTAATACAGAACAGTAGTTACATACAACAAACAAAGAATCAATGTAGGAAATACAATAAAAAGGCAAAAAATAAAGGTGACCATGCTCGAAGGAGCTTACAATCTAAGACTGGATGGGAACACAAAGTAGAGGGGCTTATAACAATGAATATCTTTTGTCTAAATGACTACTATTAGGGACAATGATAGGCCGCCCTGAAGAGGTGTGTTTTTAGGGAGCGTCTGAAGCTGTGCAAGTTGTGGATGATCCTAATTTCTTGGGGTAGAGCATTCCAGAGGATTGGTGCAGCTCGAGAAGAAGTCGGGAGTGGGAGGTTCGGATTAATGCCGAGGTTATTCTGAGGTCGCTTTCAGAGCGAAGGGGATGAGTGAGGTAGTAGACAGAGAGGAGGGTAGAGAGGTATGAAGGTGCCGCACCATGAATAGCTTTGTGGGTGACAACAAGCAATTCGAATAGGATCCTATAGTGTATGGGCAGCCAGTGCAGTGACTGGCACAGAGCGGAAACATCTGAGTAACGGTTGGCTAGATAGGTGATCCGGGCTGCTGCATTGAGGACAGACTGGAGAGGGGAAAGCTTACTGCGGGGGAAGCCAGCTAATAAAAAATTACAGTAGTCAAGGTGGGAATGGATCAGGGCCATGGTGAGGGTTTTAGTTGTTTCCATGGTGAGGAAAGGGCGAATTCTGGAGATATTTTTCAGGTGCAAGCGACAGGTGCGGGTGAGAGATTGTATATATGGGGTGAAGGAGAGATCAGTGTCAAATATAACACCCAGACAGTGAGTCTACTGACTAGGCGTTATCGTGGTGCCACACTCCAAGAGGGAAATGTCAGGTTTAGGGAGGTTGGTAGAGGGTGGGAGCAGAAGAAGTTCAGTTTTGGAAAGGTTGAGTTTCAGATAGAGAGTGGAAACTGCGGTTAGACAGTCATTGGTGCTCTTTATTAGAGCGGGAGTAAGGTCAGGGGTGAAGTATATAGTTGTGTCTCATCAGCATAAAGATGGTACTGAAAGCCAAATCTGCTGATGGTCTGTCCAATCGGGGCTGTGTAGAGAGAGAAGAGGGCCAAGGACTGAACCCTGAGAGACCCCAATAGTGAGAGGAAGAGGGGAGGAAGTGGAGCCAGCAAATGATACACTGAAAGAGCGGTCAGAAAGATAGGAAGAGAACCAGGAGAGAGCCGTGTCCTTGATGCCGATGGAATGCAGTATAAATAGTAGGAGATGGTGGTCAACTGTGTCAAAAGCTGCAGAAAGGTCAAGAAGGCTAAGCAGCAAGTGGTCACCATTACGTTTTGCTGTCAGAAGGTCATTGGTCACTTTGACAAGGGCAGTTTCTGTGGAGTGTAAGGGGCGGAAGCCAAACAGTAATGGATCTATAAGAGAGTGAGTGGAGAGGTAATGGGTGAGGCGGGTGCAGGCACTCCAGGAGTTTTGAGATGAAGGGGAGATTGGAGACAGGTCTGTAGTTATTTGTGCAGGATGGCTCAAGGGACATTTTCTTTAGTAGTGAAGTAATAATAGAGTGTTTGAAGGAGGAGGGGAAGATGCCAGAAGAGAGGGAGAGATTGAAGATTGTGGTTAAGTGAGTGGTGACCACTGGAGAGAGGGTCTGGAGTAGGTGTGAGGGGATGGGGTCAGTGGTGCATGTAGTGGGACGTAAGGAAGAGAGGAGCCTGGAGACTTCTTCTTCTGTGGCTGGGTCAAAAGTGGAGAGTGAGCCAGAGGGGATGTGGGGACAGATGGGAGTAACAGTACTTGAAGGTTGTGAACTGATTTCCTGACGGATGTTTTCTATTTTCTCTGTGAAGTAAGAAGCCAGATCATCAGCACAGAGGTCGGTGATAGGGCCCTGCACTTTAGGACTGAGGAGAGAGTGAAAGGTGTCAAAGAGTTTCTTTGAGTTGTTGGATAGTAAGGAGATCAGGGCGGTGAAGTAGGTCTGTTTGGTGAGGTGAAGGGCAGATTTGTAGGTTTTTAGCATGAATTTATAATGGATAAAGTCTTCTGGAGTGCGAGTTTTCCTCCATAGGCGTTCGGCACACCTAGAGCTTCGCTGGAGGAATCGAGTTTGTGATGTAAGCCAGGGCTGTTTTACTCTGTGTTTGGAGGTTCTGAGGGTGAGAGGCACTACTTGGTCCAGGGTGCTTCTGAGAGTATCATTGTAGTGATTTACTGTCAGATTGGGGCAGGAGAAGGAGGAGAGTGGGGACAGTGATGAGTGTAGAGAGTCTGTGAATGTATGAGGATTAATGGCCTGTAGATTACTGGATGTGTGATAGGTCGGACTGTGCTGTGATGGGTTTGTTAGTGTGAAGAAGAGAAGGTTGTGATCAGAGAGAGAAGCAGATGAGTTGTCTAAGGAGGAGGTAGTGCAGAGTCGGGTAAAGAACAGGTCAAGGGTGTTACCATCCTTGTGTGTTTCAGAGATTGGAGCTGGGATGCAGATGGGGAGATGGGGCGGTTTATGGGAATGTTAACGTCTCCCAGGATGAGGGTTGGTAGTTCTGAAGACATGAAGTGCGGCAGCCACACGGAGAAGTGGTCGAGGAAGTGGGTGGGTGAACCTGGGGGCGGTAAACCACCGCTACTCTGAGGGGGAGGGGACAGAACAGCCTAATTGTGTGGACCTCAAAAGAAGGGAATGAGAGTGATGGAGCGGGGGGGATGACCTGGAAAGTAGATTGTGGGGACAGGAGTAAGCCAACTCCACCACCATGTTGGTTCCCAAGTCTCGGGAATGGGAGAAGTGTAAACCGCCATAGGAGATAGCAGCAGGGGAAGCAGTGTCTGAGTCTTGGATCCAGGTTTCAGTGAGGGCCAAAAGGTTAAGACAGTGAGAAAGTAGTTGTGGATAAAGGGAAGTTTGTTGCATGCAGACCGTGGATTCCAGAGGGCACATTTAAAAGAGGGAGATGAAGGTGTGCAAGTAATGCTAATGAGGTTAGTGGGATTTCTATGTGAGGTGGGGGGATGTTGAAGTTGGAAGAGGGTGGTCCAGGATTGGGAGAAATATCGCCTGACATGAGCAGTAGTAGAAACAGAGGTCAGCAAGTCGGGCTCCCCCAGCACAGTAGGGGGAGCCCAACTTGCTGACCTTAGGCAAGATCCCCTATATATACTACTGCTGGGGAGGAGCTAGTCAGAGTGTTTGCAGACGCTAGAAGAGCTGCAAGGAAGTCCTGGTGGTCGGTGCTGCATTCAGGCCCGAGCCAGTGACCCGGAGTGGCCCTTCAGCATCCCACAAGCCTAAGTGGGACTGAGCGCAGGGAGCTCAGAACAGAGAAGGAGTAAAGAATCCAGAGGGAGTTCATCCCTGTAGGCTTAGGGAGTTCGTCCCAGGAGAAACGCCGGATATCGGGGATCCGCACCTGTGAGGAACTATAGGCTCACAGAAAACCCCGTCGCACCGTGGAAGCTACAGCTACCTGGTCTCCCAGGAGGGTCAAGAGAGGGAGCCAGGAGCTGCAGAGAGGGGAAAGAGAGGGTTATCCTGGAGACTGCACAGGAGGAGAGAGAAACAGACAAGGAAGAGAGTGGAGGCAAGTCAGGCTATAGCAGGCTGTGCTTCAGCAACTACACAAGCAGATGAGGCCTTATACCCACGTGCTGTGGGAACCCACTGTGCAACCCTGTCACCCGTCGGTGCCCTGGATGTTTTACCTGCTCAAGACACCAGTAAAAGGTAAAAAGAAACTTGACAGCGTGTGTGCATTCTTCCCTTCTACTCCCAGCTTTCTCCATAGACTATTCCAACTCTCCCTGCGCAATCTCAGCTCCACTACAACCTGTCCCTCCACACTACACTGCCCCGGAGGTCCCAGTCCTGCCTGCGGAGGACTATACCATCATTGCCGCAATACCATCGACCACCGGAGGACTGTGGCGGTGCTGGTGACATCTCACCAGATACTGCAGGTGGCGTCACAACAAACTTGTAAATAATCCCTGTACATAACCCCTATTCAAGAGCATCGCCCCTAGGATATGGGATCAGGCGCGGCCACCATTCCCCGTGACACAGCAGTTAACCCTTTGCCGCCTGATACCCGAGTACCCCACACCCTGGGGCGCAACAGATACAGCAGAAGTTAGATACACCAGTAGTAAATCAATGTGTCTATACCATCAATTACATGAGAGACACACAGTGAATGGATTAGGATTTTGACTGTTTGGCCAAACGCCGGGACCTTCTGCGAGTGGCCTCTACAGTCTCATCCGTGCCTCCTGACACACCCATTATAGGTAATCTGTAAATAGTGCTTTACCATGTTTTGCTGACTATGTTATTGCAAGTATGGATACAGGTAAAAAAAAAAGAAGTTATATTCTTCCTGCAGCCCTTCACTTCCAGTCATTGAGTCCATGCAAGGTGGTATAACAGTCACCAGTGACTATGCTGTAATCACTTCACTGCACCTGAAATGACAGCTTGTACAGCACTCAAGCCCCTTTCACATCAGCATTTTGCTGATTTGCGACAGATCTGGCAGATTTACCACGCCTGCCGCGTAATCGCTGCACTTGTGGCAAGTCCCATTCATCATTCTCTATGGGACTTGAGGCAGGCGCGGCAAATGCGTTTTTTGCTGCGATCCAGCACTTGCGTCAGGTCAAACAAAACGCAGCTAGCAGTGGTTTTTTTTTCACGAGCCGCAAGTGCCTCAAGTGTCAGATCCAGCAAACCGCACTTGACGCAACTGACCGCAAGCCCCACAGAGAATGAATGAGGCTTGCTGCAAGTGTTCTACGGCAGATGCAGTAAATCTGCCGGATATGCCGCAAATGTAAAAAAAAGCTGATGTGAAAGGGGCTTCATACACTGCACAACAACTGCAAAGCAAGCTGACAGTCAAGGTGCAGAACTGATTACCGTGTGCTCCCTGCATTGCCCCTATTACTGGAAGCAAGTGGCTGCAGTCCGAATATAACTTCATTTTTTTCTTGCAGCCAAGCTTCAAGTAAACACAACAAAGTATACTTGAAACTCAATTTATCTTTGATAAATACTATATCTGCATGCAAAGGGTGTTTTTGTAGGTGTCAGGTTGCCTTTAAACAGTATAGCTATGAATGAAAACTAATGACTCTTAATGTCAAATAAAATGGTTCAACTCAAAGTTTAGTCATATTTATTTGCCCAAATGCATAGATAGTGGAAATGTTGTGCTTTATGGCCTCCACTGCCTTGATTGCCATAGGCAAAACACTATCACAAACCATAATAGAAGCTATTTCTTAACTGCACTTCCCATTACATACCCCTTTCTCATTTATTGGCAACCACTTACCAAAGATTGACACTCTTTATGTAATACTTAAAAATGCCCTGAAGAAACAGAGAACACTGCGAAAATCAATCAAGCAAGTATTGCAATTTACATGGAGATATTAAGCTTCAAGATTTGAACTGAGGGAAAAAATTGAAGCGGAAAAGATGAAACAGAAAAAAAGAGCCATTTCACTTGTATTTCATTTTTACAGCGTTCAGTGTGGGGTGAAAAAAAATACATATTAACTTTATTTTATGGGTTATTACAATTACAGTGATGCTAAATTTAGTGGTTTATTTTTTTTCATGGTGTGCTCTTTCCCAATGGAAATCCCCAGGTCAATACCTGCCACATTGACAGACTGTAAACACCAATGTGTCGAGCCCACTGGGACGGGGGTACTCAGTACCAGACCGTGCCTGCTGCTGGGGAAGTCACAGGTGGTCCTGGTCCGGACCGTGTCCCAGGCCCTGGCAATAATAAGGGGATATTTACAGGGGAAATGTCAGTCGTGACGCCACCCACAGTGTGCGGCCAGTAATGGGGCCGCCGCTGCCGCAGAACCTCCGGGGATGATGGAATGGCAGCGAGGATGGAATAGTTCCCCGTGGGCAGAACTGTGTTCCCCGGGGCAGTGATGGTTAAAGTCTATGGTGTGATGTGCAGGCCTAGTGCTGAGTGTAGTTCACTTACTAT
>JARQOC010000002.1:436903298-436993588 GCA_033576535.1 Allobates femoralis | reverse complement strand
ATAGTCCCCTATATGCAGGAACATGATCTCCCCTTCACAGTATATGGCTCCCATGCAGGTCATCATTCCCCTTTCACAGTATATAGTCCCTATGCAGGTACATAACCCCCCTTATCAGTATATGGCCCCCATGCAGGTACATGATCCCCCTTCACAGTATATGGCTTCCATGCAAGTACATGATCCCCCCTTCATAGTATATGGCTCCCATGCAGGTACATGATCCCCTTCACAGTATATGGCCTCCATGCAGGTACATGATCCCACTTCACAGTATATGGCCCCCATGCAGGTACATGATCACCCCTTCGCAGTATATGGCCCCCATGCTGCTACACACAATAAAATAATAAATGATTTACTTTACCCTTCGTTGCTTTCCTGCAGCACCATCGCCCCTCCGGTCTTCCTGCTTGTGCCATTATCTAGTCATGTGACAGATGCAGCAGTGATGTCACCACTGCGCACTGCTCACATGATGGCACAAGCAGGAAGACCGGAGGAGAGATGGTGCTGCAGGGCAGCGACGGAGGGTAAGTTGAATCATTTATTATTTTATTGTGTGTGGCAGCATGGGGGCCATATAAAGTGATTGGGGGATCATCTACCTACATGGGGGCCTTGCACTGTGTTGGGGGGGTGAGTTAGTGTAAGGTAACCGTCGGTGATGGACAGGGGGATGCAGTGCATATAAATTACACTAATGAGCAGGACACGTGACCTCCCACTGCCTCGGCAGCCCCATCCAGCCTTCTTCAGCCCCCACTCACCACCCCCATACAGAAAATAGGACTGACTCGAGTATAAGCCAAGGGGGACACTTTTCAGCACAAGAAGTGTGCAGAAAAACTCGGCTTATACTCAAGTATTTACGGTAAGTCTAAATCCTCCTGGGAAAGCGTCTTGTGAACAGATATGACAAAGGTAGAGCTTTGATGAAGCACATTATTTTACTGTTTACCAACAATTAAATGGGGTCTACAAAGAAAAGTACTTACAGTCAAATATGGTGGAGGTTCAAAGATGTTTTGGGGTTGCTTTGCTGTCTTTGGCACTGGGTACCTTCTGTCACGTCCTACTGACGGACTCACACGTGGACCCACTGGACCGCGTAGAGCGGATGCTGATACCGGGTGACAGAGAGGCGGACCAGTACAGTAGAGTCAACAGGTTTATTTGAACAATACACACACCCACGCCCCAGGGGAGGGCCACACGGCCACAGCACCAGAACACCACCGAAGGAGGCCCGGAGCGCTAAACCCCTATACAGGGATTCCGCCGGTACCAACCTCGGAGGGACCGATGAAGCGGACACGGGTCTTGAACCGACCCAAGGCAACGTGGGAAACAATACAGCAACCGGGTATAGGATCGGAAACGGGGAACCGGGAACACGGGGAATACGGAGCCAGGCTTGAGACAGCGATCCACTTGGAAGAGATCCGGGAAACCGGCCAGGAACACGGCGGTCAGCAAGGAGCCGGCTGGGCAGGAATCTGTAGGAAGGAACACACAGAAATCAGGTAACAAGCCAAATAAGAAGCGACCTGACCAGACCAGAAATGGCAACTCCTCAAGGAGGAAGTTGCCCTGGCCCTGACTGACTGGAAACAGGAAGTTTATATCATAGCAGGGCAGTCCTGATTGGCAGGACACAGAAGCATGGTGATTGGCTGAGGGGAGGAGCATGCTCCCTGCAGTCTCTCCAGCAGAAACAGGTTTGGAAATGCAGTTTCATGTGCTCAAGCAGTAGCCCCGGAAAGGGAGGAGAAGAGCAGCGCTATTCCAGCAGAGGGTGCTGAAACCCTGCGGCAGACCCCCGAGGGGTAACACCTTCACTGTGTACATCATGAAACCTGAAGATTTCCTAAGGATTTTGGGTTGCAATGTAGAGCCCAGTGTCAGAAAGCTGGATTTACATGCAATATTAAGGGTCTTCCAGCAGGACAATAATGCTGCATACTCATGATCAGTATAGGCAGCGTTTTGGATACAGCATCCAAAACTCTGCATTGTACAGTAGCAGCGTAGTGGTGAGATTTTAAGAAATCCCATCCTCACCATGCTTCTCCCAAGTGCAGCGTGTTTTCACCTGTGGTCCAGGTTGCCGCACTGCTGCAGAATCACCTGTGGGTGAATGCAGGGAGAAGACGCCCTGCACCCACCGCAGATCGTGTTGGGAGGAGGCGTCCTTCGTATATGAGAGACCTGGAGCAACTTACAAAGAAAAAGTGGTTCAATATTAAAATTAAGAGGTGTGAAAAGCTTATTGAAAGCAAGAGCAAAAAGAGCAAAGTCAAAGAGCAAAATGAAATGTGGGACTGGGAAAGGGTTAATGTATTAGTAGTTTGTAACTTGTTCTCCTAATTCAAAAGATCCGGACAAAGTGTCTGCTTTTACATTCTTTTCAGCTGGGTGATAGTGTAAGAAGAAGACGAGAAGAGTAATGACCACCATGTTTATAGAGGATTCAAACGATGTGCAGTCAGGAGGCAAAGCAAGTTTTTGTGGTTCCTCATCACCGGATGTTGAGCGCCTTCCAGCACATGCCTCCACTCCTTAAGGACCAATTTAATGATCAGAAATTCACGGATGCTGAAATTTTCGTTTCTCTCAGCAGGATGAAAAGACTTTGAGAAGGAGCCACAGGATAATGTTTCTCCTTTTCGACATTTCAATGAGAAAACTGCATTTATAACAAGCCGCTATTTCCAATATAAACAGCATATTGGGATCAGTCATATAGAGAACTGTGATAGATTTAGCCTCAATAGTCAAGTATTTTATTTGCTAGTTGGAGCTGTAACAGGTACAATGAGAGAAGAAAACTATGAAATTAATTGTTAATAAATGGCAAAATCCACTATCCATTGAAGCTTTTAAGTCATTGGAAGAAGGTCATGTGAACACCAGTGAACTTATCTGGATTCATCTGCCGATCTTCATCGGAGGTCACATATTCAAGGAATGGCAGTCTCAAAAGTACATTTCTCTAATTCAGCATATAGGTTCTTTTTCTAGGCAAGTTGCAGCCCTCTGTGATCATGTTATTTAGGTGTGTTCAAGAGTGGATACCGGGATGTTGTGGGTACACCACCACATGACCCACACAGAGAAAATATCCCAGAATATATTATTAAAGAGGCGAGGACCCTTCACAAGGTTACAATTCAACAGTTTTTGTTCTTTTTTTATCCCTGCTATACCCCTGAATATTTTGTTTTGATTTTTATTTTTTTAAATTTACCATATGGTTACAAAGCTATGGGCCTTTTTAGTTGGTGGTAATTGTTATGGTTTTAACCAAGGGGGGTGGTGCTCTCAGGATAATCTTATAGAGCAGTCTTAGGCTACGTTCACACGCGGCATATGTGGCCGCGTATTTGGCAGTGGCGCTTTTTGCGCACGTTTACGACCAAAAAAGCGCGACTGCATGCTGATGCTGCGCTTTTCCCGAGGCCATTTTACATGTAGCCTATGGGAAAATGCACCGAAAAAAGCACAAAGAATTGCCATGTCAATTCTTTTTGCGCGTGCGCTTTTGCAGTAAAAACATGCGCACAACAATACACGACTAAATGGCGCATCTGCACACCTTTCAGCAAAATCCATAGCTTTTGCTGGAAGGCATATCCAGCTTTCTTTTGCACTGCTTTTACGCGAGCGCTCAAAAGCGCCGCATAAAAGCAGGAATACGCGGCAATTATGCTACATCTGAAGGTAGCCTAAATACACATCTAAAATAATTCCATCAGCTACGCCCTTTTAGAAAACACAATAAAAATCAGCATTAAATTTAAAAAACCTATATCTGTGAAACCATTTGGTGGACTTTGAAATAAATAAAATAAACAGAATACTCTGAGAAGCAGCAGAAATTAAATAAGAGTAAAAACTGTCCTATTTTGACCTAGTGACAGATCCTCTTTAAAGGGACTCTGTCAGGTCATTTTTCAGTACGATACTAATAGTATCCTTGAATAGTGCCTAGGCAGCTCTTTCAGAATATGTAAAAATCATTACTGTACCCTTTGTAGTTCTCTTGCTATAAGCATCTTCACATCCAGCAGGCAGGTGTTTCACAAGTCCGGTCCATTTCTTTTACTTCTGAGTAGTCCACAGTATGTAAATGTTAATTTATTATGCACTCCTTCCCAGGCAGATATTCCTTCCCTCCCTCTTGTGCTCTGTCTCACTGCTAGTTTAATTTTCATTTTGCTGTCCTGCACAGTGTTTCTGATGGGAAGAGGGAGAGATAGCAGGCAAGTATCAGATAGCTCATCTAGGTAAGGCAATCTACTCCATTTGTTGCCCTCAGCAGAAACTGTGCTGTCCGTGAGAGATTCTGTGTGTTTATTTGAACATTTGTTTTGCTGCATACAAGGAGAGCAGGGACAGAATGTTTCAGCCCCCCATATTCCCAGAAATCGTTCACTGCACACTTATTTCCACTGTGATTTCTGTTTAGGGCTCAAATCACTACATATATAAATGCTAGTTCAAAAAGGTAACTTCAGATCACAGCAAGACAGAAGAGTGTGGGAATATAAACTGATATTGAACTTTAACACATTCAAAGCAGGAATGAATGTCTCACATGGATTTATATCTTTCTACATTCATTGAGGAATTTTAAGGTTTCAACCAGCCACTAATCATAGAACAATAAAACAATCTGTGCCTCTTATCTCTGAACTCTGATTTTACCTCCCCAGCTCTTCTCCCCCTCCCAAGACTGACTACTACTTTCTGCTTTACGTCACCTGTCATATTTACTGCATCATCCTACCCTGTATATGTATATATGTATGTGTCTTCAGAATTTGTGTCATACATAGCCTGATGAAGAGGCCATAGAGTCTCGAAAGCTTGCTTTGCTTTTATTACCCTCTTTTCAGTTAGCCATTAAAAGGTATCAACCACTGAGGACTCTCAGATTCTAATATTTTTCTATCCACTGGCTAACACAGTACAAACATTTTTTACCTTTGCATATATCATCAGCATATTCAAGCTTTGATGAAAATGTAGCAAAACAGTGCTGAAATTCAAACATTGATGGTATTGATGTCTTTGAAAATCAGTAAACCATACCCTATTCGCTGCACAATATATTTTCACTGTGATCATTGCTCTAGTTCTCAAATCACTACATATTTCTTCAGCATACTCAAGTTCTAATGAAAATATAGTGAGTCAGTGCTGAAATTACGCTGCACACTATATTTTCACTGTGATCTCTACTTTTGTGCTCAAATCACTACATATATCATCAGCATATTCTAGTTCTAATGAAAATATAGCAAATCAGTGCTGAAATGTAAACATTGATGACATTGAAGTTTTTAATAAACCGTACCATATTCCCAGATGTCGTTCACAGTACACTATATTTTCACTATGATCTCTGCTTAAGTGCCCAGACCACTGCAGATACCATCAGAATATTTAAGATCTAATAAAAATATAGCAAATCATCAGTTCTGAAATTTAAACCGGCTGGACTACATGCATCCAATTGTAAAATCCAGAGAATTTCCCTATTGTGAAGGGCTCTTTCCCAGTCCCCACCTCTGTATGGACGGGAGACTCTCTCAATACAGTTTACTTTAAGTGATGTTAAATCGCCTCCATGAACCTCTCTAAAATGTCTTGATAACCCAGACATATTAGTTCTCAATGCTTTTGAGCCCGGATTAGCGGCAGAAATGTGTTCTGCTGGTCTTTTGGTGCGTGCAACCAATGTAATATTTCCTGCATTCCACACATGTTGCCATACAGACAATGCAGTTGATGTAAGATTTTATTTGGAAACATTTGTTGGTTATGTTGTTGCAGAACACGTTACTTCCACAAATCGACACAAATTACATTTGTTATGGCTGCATTTAAAAATACCCTTATAGGTCAACCATGTAGGTTTTTTAGGGGGGGTCATTAACAAAAATGTTGGGAGAAATAATACTACCAATGTCACAGGATTTGTTGGAGATGGTTCTCCAGCCTTTCTATAGGATTTTCCTTAGGATTTCATCCTGATTCAAAATGTGGATATTTTTGTTAAGTGTTTTTTTTTATGTCATGAAAATTGTCACTATATGGGGTTACAAAGGTATGTCTGTGATGATTTTATGATGGCATAAATAAAGGAATTTAGATTTCCAAAAAGTGGCGCTGGAGCTTTCTTCAAATGATCACTTACTGTGATTGACAGACAGAATGAATCTCTTTATTTGCAGTTTACATAGGATATGAGAGGAGTATAAATGAAAGAAATACATGAATAGAAAGAGCTTCACCGATGGAATTAGGAAATGATAGCAGTTATATATGGATTTTTGACCTAACAGATTCCCTTTAAGGACTCGTGCTCAGTACACTAAAATTGCTTGTAACCCTCTAATTTCACTTCTGCAATGTATATACATACATTGCAGAAGTGAAATTAAGCAAAAGAAAGGGTTAAAAATAAAAATCTTTATTCTCACCTGTCCAGCGATCCCCGATGTCTCCATCTCGCTCCCAGTAAAGGACCTGCCGTGACGTCACATCCTGATCAGCTGATCGGGTCACATGACCAGTTACCGCGGTAACTGGGGTCATGTGACCCGATGACGCTGCCAGGTTGTGACGTCACGGCAGGTCCTGTAAGCATCGAGAGCTGTTGCAGATGTCGGTGGATCGTCGCACAGGTGAGCATAGAGACTTTTTTTTATTTTTAACCCTTTCTTTTACTAAATTTCACTTCTGCAATGCATGTATATACATGCACTTTCTGTGTCCGGACCCGTGATAATCAAGGACCCAGACACAGAAAAGGTCATCTCCTATGGTGTCTGTTCCTGTCTGTGGGGTCCTGCAAAAAGTAGGATCCCAAGACCTTCATCGCTATAAATTTGGATCTTTAAAAAGTGCTTCCTATTACTTTTGAGCAGAAGTGGGTATATGGAGGAATAACAAAAGCACAAGTTGCAATTTCCTATTACTTGTGGTTATTAGCAGGTCAAGTTGTTGTTCTGACATGACATAAGTATAATGTTATTTACAGAAAATTTGAAGCAGAAAGATTTTGGTTAATCATTGCTGCTTACTACTCAGTTATTTCAAATGGGATAAAATCCAAAAACAAATGGAAAATTAGCCTCTATTTTTTAGATTGCTGAATCAGCACCTCTCCAAAATAAGAGGTAGAGTAAGTATGAAGAATAATCCTGATTGCACTTGTCTAAGGAGTCCATTCCCTTTATCTTTCCTACATTATGTTCATTACACACATTTGTGTCTAATATTGAATTTTTGACAACAGTTATAATGCTCGTTAGTGTCCATAGAAACAACATTTTGTTGGCAGTAAAAATGTGAATGGCTTCTTCATCATGTAGTTCAAAAGTATTGCACAGCTTTTCATGTGTCGTTTAGAAAAGGGCCATCTGCATTTTTAGACATGAAAGCAAGAGAGGAAGAAGACTCCAGGCCAAAATACTATACTGAGCAAAAGTCTTATTTCATATAATAAACAATAGTGAAAAACAGAAATGCTTATATATTTAAAGGAGAAGTATAATCATTTCATTACTTAAAAAAAAGTATATTTCAAAATACCTTGCTGCAGATTTTGTAGGTTCTGATGCTGGAAGTCATAAACCTGATTTTCTTTCTTTATTTTTTTAACATAACAGAAAATCAGCCAATTTTCTTATATAAGTATTTTAAATATGGTTAGTGCAGTGAACCCAAGTCTAATAAATCGAATTAAAGGCCTGTAGATCAGTCCTGTGCGATGCATATACACTGGCAATCAAAATTAGAGAACAGCACACAATTTCCTTAATGTTAAGGTCATTGTGTTATCCTATGTGAAAATATCCTAACATCAGTATAATAGCAGTATTTTAAGCTTATTTCATAAACTGAATACATTCTAAAGCACAGAATAAAAATGTAAATGAGATAAATGAAAAGATTACTGATCAAAATTAGAGAACACTTTCAGATACCTGCAAGTTATTGGTGTTAATCTGGCACCTGGTGATTATTTCTTTAATTACCTAGCAAACTCTATTTAGGTGGCAGCCTAACTTTCCAGTTTGCACTCACGTTGCAAAAATGGTTTGTCATTCCAAAGTGACTGAAGCCCTCCAGCAGCAGGTTCTCCAAATGAAGGCCAAATGGGTCACCCTATCAGCAATAGCAGCAGATGTTGGTCGTTCCAAGTATGTGATTTCTAGAGTATTGCATCTTTACAACATCACAAACTCAAGTTCCCAAGAAGGCTGGTCACCCTTGAAAGACAAATGCAAGATTGGCCAGGATAATGCAGAGAATCTCTACAGGTAATCATTTTAACACTGCAGCTGGAATAACTCAGCAGTTCAGCACTGAACAGTGTAAGGATCTATCTCGTCATACAGTGAGGTTTAAAAGCATTTGAACTGAAAGCCCACTATGCAATGACCATTAGCAGAAATAATCAAAAGGCTTTGGTGAGGAGCATGTTCTGGGGACAGAGGAGAAGTGGTCCACAGTTAATTTTAGTCATGTAAATAAGTCTAATTATTTGGGTCCATAGGGAAACATTATGTTCATCGACAAACTGGAGAAAAATTGAACCCAAAGTGTGTAAAGAAGTCAGTAAAAGGTGGTAGAGGAAGTGTCATGGTTTGGAGAATGTTTTCTGCTGAATGGGTTGGACCTCTCATACAGCTACATGGCAGAGTGAATGCAAGTGTGTATCAGAATAAGCAAATGAAAGAAAGCATGGCAGCACTCCAGGAATTGTGACCAGGCGATTGGATCTTTATTACACAAAGTTATAAACAGGCATGGGCTGCACATTCTTAGAGTGAGGAGCTGACAGCTGGCAGCTGATGGAATGGACAATGCACATTTCGCACTTGCCAGCACTTCCTCGGGTCCATCCAGGTGCTATGGCGTTTAAGCGCTTTCTGCCCTGAAGTGTGTATCAGAACCTTCTTCAACAACACGTGGTTCCTTACTTGTGTTCAGCACTCAATCAGCCAGCAATTTTCATGCAGGACAATGCCCCCTGTTGACTCACCCAGGGGTTTGGGAACTCAGGTCCCGGGCGTTGCTACTGGGGACTGTCACTGGTGGTCGGTGCCCAGGCAAGTGGCCCTGGTGGTTGCTGAAAAGTGTAAAAATAAAATAATAAAAGTGAATTGTTTGTGACGCCACCTGCAGTTTTTGATGGTAACACCAGCGCTGCTTCAGACCTCTGGGGAGGATGTTATTGCAGCCAGTTGGTCTTACTCCCTGCAGGTGGAGCAGTGTCCCCAGGCCAGTGTTGCTGTATTAATTTGAAGAAGCTCTGCAGACAAGAAGCTGTATGATACCTCACAGTGGGAAAGAACAAGACACCACACGTAACTGCGTCTCTGAACTGTTTTTTCTGGTTACTGTTCGGCACACAAACAGGTTACAGTCTCAGGTAGCTGGCCTGGGTAGTAACCAATGGGGGATTTGTCTGTGGCTCTCAAAGATGTTTCTCTCTGTCCTTCCTAGTGTTGAAGTCTAGCCTGCGTGGAGCTTGACCTGACCTCCTGGTCTCTCCTCTGTTAACTTTAGGCCTTGTTAAGAACCTTCTTCGGATTGCCGCTACCTCTGGGCATTTTCTGCCGGTCCTGGCTCTTTGTTTGGTTATGGTTACAGGTGACCAGGAGGCTGAAGACTCCTCAGTCTGACCAATGTTGGCAGCTCATAGATAGACTTGCCTGCACCGCTCCCGGAGCTGGTACTCAATTGTGTGGACTGCGATCCTCTCAGACAGGTAGGTAAATGGTCTGACACCGAGTGTTAGCAAACACTCTCAGGGTCCCCCTTCTCATCTGGGTCACCGCTCTTTCTGGGTGCCCTCCCTGTACGTTCCCTTGAAGGGTCCTCCTCAACCTCTCTTACTTTCCTTTCTACACTTCTCGCTCCCCACTATCCACCTATATAACGTCCCACTGGGACCGGTTACCCTGGTAACGGGTTTAACTAATTGGCCCCCTAAGCTAGGTGTGTGGATGCAGGATGAAAGCCACATATGAACCTCCCCTTCACTGGCCACAGGGATACCGCACACGCTGGTCTGAGTGCCGTACCCCTTCGTGGCGCACCGACCAGTGGGGCGCCACATTGTCACACAGCAAAACTGATAAAACAGGTTCTTGAAACAGAAAACATTGAAACAATGAAATGGCCAAAGCAGAGTCCTGATCTAAAAACAATAGAAAACCTTTGAAAAAATACTTGGTGAGAAAGTTATGACCAAGAAACCCACAAAAGTCACAGAACTGTGGAAGAGACTGGAAGAAGAGTGGACCAAAATCACAGCAGAGCAGTGTAAGAGACTAGTGATGTCCTGTGGTTGCAGAGGTGCTGAAAAAATTCAAAGCAAAGGCCTGTACACTTCCTACTGATTAATGACTGTTGTAACCTTCATAAAATTTAGTTTTAATCTTCCTCTGACCTACAGTCATTGCTGTTCTCTAATTATGATCATCATGTTTTGTGTAAAATAAAGGTTGTAAATAGATAAACTTTGGATATTTTGAAAAACACTGTTCTAGTGACATGTTGTACCACTTACACAAAAGACTTCAAATGTTGATCAATGTAGATTACATTCTGTCAGAGAACAATGTATGATTACATGATTTTTTTCACATTTTAATCACCAGTGTATTAAACTATTGAATATGCATTTATACTCTGGCTTGAATTTAAATAAATCATTAAAATGTCAACACATATTTAAAAAAATTGTAATTTTACAGAAAGTATTTTTAATTTAAAAGCTGTTGTAGAAGAAACAATAAGACCTCAATCATACGTCCATGAATCACGGGCATGTTCTAGATAAAAGACATCAATTATATTCTATGGAGCTGTTTACATGTCAGTGTTTTTTTTGTAAACCGTGTGCCTGCAAAATAATCATGGAGATGAGGAGATGTGTCTGATTTTGACTTCAGTCACATATCAAAATTATCCATATAAATCTATCTATGGAAAGTATTTTTCAGACTATAAAATGCACTGGACCTTAAGATGCACCTCAAATTTAAAGGAGGAAAATATTAATGTTACAATAGGGGTCCATTTTGTAGTCTTATAGTCTGTATTATAGTCCAAGTGTAGCTTACTGGAGGGGGCATGGCAGCGGTGGAGTGGGATCACTGGAGACAGGTGTCCACTGCAGGAAGTTGGCGGCGTTACCAGTGGAGAGAGGCTCGTATGCTTTGTAATAGTGAGATCACAGATGTCCAAGCAAGCACTGTGTGATGCACATTACATACGTAAGTCTGGAATGGTGGCCCAAAAAAAAGTGAAGGAGGCACGACTTCAATATCATCATAGGAAGCATTGGCTCAAGTTTACAAAAAGTTAAAGTGGACAGTAGAAGATAGGAAATAAGTGGAGCAATGAAACAAAAGTCAACAGAGTAGGCCAGTGATGGCGAACTCCAGGCCTCAAGTGCTGCACACAGTGCAGGTTTTCAGGATTTCCTTAGAGTTTGACCGTTGGTAATTTGATTGCCAACTGTCAAATGCAATGGAAATCCTGAAAACCTGGACTGTGTGCAGCACTCGAGGCCTGGAGTTCGCCATCACTGGACTAGGCTGTGATGGCTGCAAATGGATGTGGAAGAAATAAGGGAAAAGTGGCTAACAAATCGAGAAATTGTAGGAACTGTCAATTCGGTGGAGGAAGCCTGTTGATATTTGGTTGTTTCACAGCCAAAAACATTGGATATGTGAACACGTTTGATGGTGGTCTCAATGCTGAGCTATATATGAGTATCTTACAAGATGAGTTATGTCATACACTCAAGTACTATGGGCATGGAAAGATTGACATAGTGTTCAAGCAAGAGAACAACCTGAAGCATATTTTGATATTGGTGAAGAAATGAATCAATGACAAGCAAGTAGAGGGTGCTGGATTGGTCCCCACAGCCTCAGATATAAACTCAATAGAATTGAAGAAAAATCTTTACACATACCTACAGTGTTGGCCAAAAGTATTGACACCCCTGCAATTCTGCCAGATAATACTCAGTTTCTTCCTGAAAATGATTGCAATCACAAATTCTTTGGTATTATTATCTTCATTTAATTTGTCTTCAATGAAAAAAACACAAAAGAGAATGAAGCAAAAAGCTAAATATTGATCATTTCACACAAAACTCCAAAAATGGGCCGGACAAAAGTATTGGCACCCTCAGCCTAATACTTGGTTGCACAATCTTTAGCCAAAATAACTGCGATCAACCGCTTCCGGTAACCATCAATGAGTTTCTTACAATGCTCTGCTGGAATTTTAGACCATACTTCTTTGGCAAACTGCTCCAGGTCCCTGATATTTGAAGGGTGCCTTCTCCAAACTGACATTTTTAGATCTCTCCACAGGTGTTCTATGGGATTCAGGTCTGGACTCATTGCTGGCCACCTTAGAAGTCTCCAGTGCTTTCTCTAAAACCATTTTCTAGTGCTTTTTGAAGTGTGTTTTGGGTCATTGTCCTGCTGGAAGACCCATGACCTCTGAGGGAGACCCAGCTTTCTGACACTGGGCCCTACATTATGCTGCAAAATTTGTTGATAGTCTTCAGACTTCATTATGCCATGCACACGGTCAAGCAGTCCAGTGCCAGAGGCAGCAAAGCAACCCTAAAACATCAGGGAACCTCCGCCATGTTGACTGTAGGGACCGTGTTCTTTTCTTTGAATGCCTCTTTTTTTCTCCTGTAAACTCTATGTTGATGCCTTTGCCCAAAAAGAGAGAACATTCTTCCAAAACGTTTTAGGCTTTCTCAGGTAAGCTTTGGCAAACTCCAGCCTGGCTTTTTTATGTCTCAGGTTAGAACTGGGGTCTTCCTGGGTCTCCTACCATACAGTCCCTTTTCATTCAGACGCCGACGGATAGTACGGGTTGACACTGTTGTACCCTCGGACTGCAGGGCAGCTTGAACTTGTTTGGATGTTAGTCAAGGTTCTTTATCCACCATCCACACAATCTTGCGTTGAAATCTCTAGTCAATTTTTTCCGTCTCTTTTCCGTCCACATCTAGGGAAGTTAGCCACAGTGCCATGGGCTTTAAACTTCTTGATGACACTGCGCACAGTAGACACAGGAATATTCAGGTCTTTGGAGATGGACTTGTAGCCTTGAGATTGCTCATGCTTCCTCACAATTTGCTTTCTCAAGTCCTCAGACAGTTCTTTGGTCTTCTTTCTTTTCTCCATGCTCAATGTGGTACACACAAGGACACAGGACAGAGGTTGAGTCAACTTTAATCCATGTCAACTGGCTGCAAGTGTGATTTAGTTATTGCCAACACCTGTTAGGTGCCACAGGTAAGTTACAGGTGCTGTTAATTACACAAATTAGAGAAGCATCACATGATTTTTCTAACAGTGCCAATACTTTTGTCCACCCCCTTTTTTATGTTTGGTGTGGAATTATATCCAATTTGGTTTTAGGACAATTCTTTTTGTGTTTTTTTCATAGAAGACAAATTAAATGAATATAATAATGCCAAAGAATTTGTGATTGCAATCATTTTCAGGAAGAAACTGAGTATTATCTGACAAAATTGCAGGGGTGTCAATACTTTTGGCCAACACTGTATGTAAATCAACCAGATTACACCAACATTAGGAATATGTAGAAAAGACCTGGGATGAGGTTTTAGTGGAGGCATGCTTGAATCTGATCGAGAGCATGCACAGAAGGATTGACGCAGTGAAATGACAAGAACCTGCATAACTAATCATATGCTAAATAGTTTGCAGGTCAAATTTAGGTGTTAAATAACCAAGATGATTGTCTATAAAATAAAGGTAGTCTCATGCTGAAAGCTAATGTGGATGTGAGATATGAAGCCTGCAATTCTAAAGTTCAAAATATCATTACCCTTTTGCTAGTCAGTGTATGTCACCACTGAGTAGCTACAACCCCTGGAAATTATGGAATCACCTGGCTCAGAGGATGTTCATTCCGTTGTTTAAAGTTGTAGAAAAAAAAGAAATCACAGACATGGCACAAAACTAAAGTCATTTCAAATGGCAACTTTATGACTTTAAGAAACACTAAAAGAAATCAAGATACAAAATGTGGTAGTCAGTAAGGGTAATTTTTTTTCAGACCAAGTAGAGGGAAAAAATCATGGAATCACTCAATTCTGAGGAAACAATTATGGAATCATGAAAAACAAACACACAAAACAACACTCCAATACATCTCTAGTATTCTGTTGCACCACCTCTGGCTTTAATAACAGCTTGTAGTCTCTGAAGCATGGACTTAATAAGTGAGAAACAGTACTCTTCATCAATCTGGCCCCAACTTTCTCTGATTGCTGTTGCCAAATCAGCTTTGCAACCTTCTCATGAACCATTTTCTTCAACCAAAGATTTTCAATTTGATTAAGATCTGGACTATTTGCAGGCTGTGACCTTTTGTGTCTTCTGTCAAGGAATGTTTTCACAGTTCTTGCTCCATGGCACGATGCAGTATCATCTTGAAAAATGATTTCATCACCCGCAAACATCCTTTCAATTGATGGGATAAGAAAAGTGTCCAAAATATCAATGTAAACTTGGGCATTTATTGAAGATGTAATGACAGCCATCTCCCCAGTGCCTTTACCTGACATGCAGCCCCATGTCATCAATGACTGTGGAAATTTGCATGTTCTCTTCAGGCAGTCATCTTTATAAATCTCGCTGGAACAGCACCAAACAAAAGTTCCAGCATCATCATCTTACTCAATGCAGATTTATGATTCATCACTGAATATGACTTTCATCCACAGTCCATGATTGCTTTTCCATAGCCCATTGTAACCTTGTTTTTTCTGTTTAGGTGTTAATGATGGCTTATGTTTAGCTTTTCTGTATGTAAATCCCATTTCGTTTAGGCGGTTTCTTACAGTTCGGTCACAGACATTGACTCCAGTTTCCTCCCATTCATTCCTCATTTGTTTTGTTGTGTACATTTCCTGTTTTGGAGACATATTGCTTTAAGTTTCTGGACTTGACGCTTTGATGTCTTCCTTGGTCTACCAGTATGTTTCCCTTTAACAACCTTCCCATGTTGTTTGTATTTGGACCAGATTTTAGACACAGCTGACTGTAAACAACCAACATCTTTTGCAACATTGCATGATGATTTACCCTCTTTTAAGAGTTTGATAATCCTCTCCTTTGTTTCAATCGACATCTCTTGTGTTGGAGCCATGATTCATGTCAGTCGATTTGGTGCAACAGCTCTCCAAGGTGTGATCACTCCTTTTTAGATGCAGACTAACGAGCAGATCTAATTTGATGCAGGTGTTCGTTTTGGGAATGAAAATTTACAGGGTGATTCCATAATTTTGTCCTCAGAATTGAGTGAGTCCATAATTTTTTCTCTCTGCTTGGTCTGAAAAAAGGTACCCTTACTGACTACCACATTTTTATCTTGATTTCTTTTAGTGTTTCTTAAAGCCATAAAGTTGCCATTTGAAATGACTTTAGTTTTGTGTCATATCTGTAATCTGCTTTTTTTCTACAATATTAAACAACTGAATGAACATCATCCAAGCACGGTAATTCCATAATTTTTGCCAGGGGTTGTATATTGGAAAGCACAAAAGGTTTCTCTTTCCAATGCGGTGTAAGATATACTGACATATAGAAGGAATGCCAAAGGACACTGGTTTGTCATACACTGAGACTACAAAGGGTGTGCAAAGTTTCACTCCAGGTATTCTTGGACTAGTGCACACAGAATGTTTTTGTCAGTAGTAGCTTGACAGGATTTAGAGAGCAAATTACTTCAGTGTACCATAATTTGGGGTTAGTAGAGGTAACATAAAAATGTGATTGCAACTGAATTCCTAATACAATTTTATCTTCTATTTACCTGCCTAAATCTTTTAGCAAGTAGCGTCTCAATTGCTGTAGCTTTTTATGTCATGAACATGCAATCAAGCGATACCTTACCAGAGCCCATATTTTGCGTTACCGAGCTGCTTACTTCATAATCATGCCAACAATTATCTTGCTCTGATGCCTTTGTCCCCCCTAAAGACTTAGCTTTTTTGAGGGATAATGGGTGGAGCCAGTGGCATAACTTCAGGCCCAGGGGCCCTGATGCGAAAGCTCCAATGGGGCCCCCAATTATTGCAAATCTTTAATAATATTAGTCTTTTTTTATGGGTCAAAGGGACTTTTGGGGTCCCCCCTAGGCTGCAGGGCCCCGATGCAATCGCAACCCCTGCACCTATTGTAGTTACGCCCCTGGGTGGGGCTGGGAGTCAACATGGGAATATCTTTTTTGTTTTAAATTCTATGTATATCTCTTTTCCTTCTCTTTTTCTTTGTAGTACAAGATGGGAGTTAGATATTAGAAACTTACACATAAAAGTGATCCAGGACTATAACTGGAATAGCTGAAAATGCTGCCAAAAATAAGCATTGGGTACATCAATATTAATTCATGTTTGAAGTTGTGACTAAGACATCTCTACAGGAGTGCTGGTACAGGGCCTATAAAACATGAAGAATCACATCGCTGATTAACTATTATAGTTTTTTGTAGAAACCTTCTGCATAGCAATAAAAGTATCATATAATAGGGAAAGCAAATATAAGTGTCACGCTGGGAGCGGGAGAGACCCTCAGCGTAGGACAACGACGGGGGGGGGAATAAGGAGTCCCTAAAGCTATGGGCACAAGAGGGAGAGGGTGACCCCTAGTCTTACTGGGGCTGACCCTGTCTGCCCTGACGTCCCTATACAGTTTCCTCAACTGTCGCCGACCACGAACCTCGTCCCTCTCTGATCCTAGCACTACCTTATCTAAGGATCAGATGGAGAGGTTCACTAGACCCCTCCACTAACAACTAAAGACAAACACAAGGAAAAACAGACAATGGGGAAAGAAAACACTTATCTTGCAGCAGAGCACAGCAACCTCCACAACCTCAGCTTCTGCTGGAGCAAGGATAATGAGTGCACAAGGAAATATCACCTGCACCGAGGGAGGGCAATGAAACTCCTTATAAAGGTGGGAAGAAACCTGCTGGGTCCTAGTGACCCAGAATACTGGTGTAGAAACCAGACCGAGCACAAGACCTTCCCAGCCGTCTCCCCATGATAGGGAGATCTTATCATACCTTCTCTCTATCTACACAGAAGGTAAATGCCCCTGAAAGACGGACCGTCCTCAAACATTATGGCTGATTGGCCAAACGCTGGGACCGTCTGCGCGTGGCCTCTACCCTGTCATCCGTGCCACCCGTGACAGTACCCCCCCGTCCACGAGTGGCCCCCGGACACTCAGGACCAGGCTTATCCGGATGGGAACGGTGAAAAGCGCGGACCAGCCTAGCGGCGGAGACTTCCGACGCCGGCACCCACATCCGCTCCTCAGGACCGTATCCCCTCCAGTGCACCAAATACTGAAGAGAACGGCGCAACCTGCGAGAATCAACCACCTTTGAGATCTCAAATTCCAAATTCCCCGCCACGCAGATGGGCTCCGGGGGCAAAGGAGACGGGTTAGACGACGGCACATACGGTTTGAGGAGCGACCTATGAAATACATTGTGGATCTTAAAAGCGGGAGGTAACGCAAGACGAAACGCCACGGGATTGATAACGGCGGTTATCTGATAAGGGCCAATAAACCTGGGCCCCAACTTCCAAGAGGGCACCTTCAACTTCACATTCTTGGTAGACAACCACACGTAGTCATTCACACACAGGTCCGGACCTGGCGCACGCTTCCTGTCAGCCATACGTTTGTACCTGTCGCCTAAGAGCTTCAAGCTACTCTGTACCCCCCGCCAAACCGAGGAGAGGGATGAGGTAAATCGGTCCTCCTCAGGAACTCCGGAAGGACTAGTACCACTAAAAGTCCCAAACTGAGGATGAAACCCATATGCACCGAAGAACGGTGACTTGCCAGTGGACTCCTGAAGACGATTATTAAGGGCAAATTCGGCCAAGGGCAGATAACTCGCCCAAGCCTCCTGATTGTCAGAGACAAAACACCTCAGATAAGTCTCCAAATTCTGATTCATACGTTCGGTCTGCCCATTAGACTGAGGATGAAAAGCAGAAGAGAAGGACAAAGCAATTCCTAAACGTGCACAAAAAGCCTTCCAAAACTTGGAGACAAACTGAGTACCACGATCAGAAACCACCTCGGAGGGAACTCCATGAAGCTTCACAATCTCACTTACAAACACCTGTGCCAGTGTCCGAGCATTAGGAAGTGCGGGCAGTGCCACAAAGCGAACCATCTTACTGAATCTATCAACCACTACCAGCACTACCGTCTTGCCTGCAGACGCCGGAAGATCGGTGATAAAATCCATTGACACATGTGTCCATGGCCTCTCAGGAATAGACAATGGCAAGAGAGAACCAGCCGGACGGGTATGCGGGACCTTAGCCCGTGCACACACACTACAGGCAGATACGAATTCCGCTACGTCCTTCCGCAACCCCGGCCACCAAAAGCGGCGAGATAAAAGATCGAAGGTGGCCCTACTGCCGGGATGCCCTGCCAACACGGAGTCGTGATGCTCCGACAGCACACTGAGACGCAAAGATGATGGCACAAAAAGTCTCCCAGAAGGACAGGAGGCAGGGGCGCCCCCCGGACCTTCAACACCTCCCCCTCCAGATCAGGGCAAAGAGCAGAAACAACCACCCCCTCCTGTAAGATGGGAACGGGACTTTCATGAGCACTACCACCCGGGAAACTACGCGACAACGCATCAGCCTTCACGTTCTCAACCCCCGGACGGTAAGTGACGGTAAAATTAAATCTCGTGAAAAACAAGGACCACCGAGCCTGCCGGGGATTGAGACGCTTGGCGGACTCAAGGTAAGACAGGTTCTTGTGGTCGGTAATAACCGTGATGGGATGGACAGCCCCCTCCAGCCAGTGACGCCATTCCTCAAAAGCCAACTTAATAGCCAACAGCTCCCTATTACCAACATCATAATTCCTCTCGGCCGACGACAACTTCTTGGAGAAGAACGCGCAGGGCACCCATCTCCCAGGCGAAGGGCCTTGCGACAATACAGCCCCCACCCCCACCTCAGACGCATCCACCTCCACAACGAAGGGCTGAGAAAGATCGGGCTGACGGAGAATAGGTGCGGAAACAAAACAACGCTTTAGGGAGGAGAAAGCCTGGCGAGCAGACTCCGACCATTCGGAAAAATCTGTCCCCTTCCTAGTCATGTCCGTAAGAGGCGTCACCAGCACCGAATAGTTCCTAATAAATTTACGGTAAAAGTTGGTAAACCCCAAAAAACGTTGCAATGCCCGTAGATTGTCCGGTTGTTCCCAGTCCAGCACCGCCCGGACTTTTTCCGGATCCATCCGAAAACCCAACGGCGACAGGAGGTACCCCAAAAAACGTACCTCCTGAACGGCGAAGACACATTTCTCGAGTTTAGCATACAGCTTATTGTCCCGTAAGACCTGTAACACCTGCTTGACATGGGACTGATGCGTCTCCATATCGGGGGAATAGATCAAGATATCATCCAAGTAAACAACCACAAATCTACCCACCAAATGATGGAATATGTCATTGACAAAGTGTTGGAAAACCGCAGGGGCATTAGTGAGCCCGAACGGCATTACGAGACTTTCAAAATGGCCGTCCGGGGTATTAAATGCCGTCTTCCATTCATCCCCCTCTCTGACCCTAATCAGGTTGTAGGCCCCCTCAAATCCAACTTGGAGAACCATTTAGCACCCACTACCTGACTGAATAAATCAGGAATCAGAGGGAGGGGGTACGGATCACGGACAGTAATCCGATTCAACTCCCGGAAATCCAAGCAAGGACGGAGGCCCCCATCTTTTTTCTTAACAAAAAAGAAACCAGCCGCAACCGGCGAAGTTGAGGGCCTGATGTGACCCGTCTGCAGACTCTCGGAAATGAAATCCTTCATCGCCTGTCTTTCCAGACCCGATATAGTAAACATCCTAGCTTTGGGCAGTTTAGCTCCGGGAACGAGGTTGATCGGGCAATCATACGCCCGATGAGGGGGCAGGTCTTGGCACCCCTTCTCTGAGAACACATCCTCATACTCCGATAGGAACGGGGGCAGAGATACAGCAGACACCACCGAAAACGAGGTAACCAAACAATTCTCAGAACAAAAATCACTCCATTCCACAATGTCCCGGGACTGCCAATCCACTACGGGATTATGTTTAATCAACCATGGCAAGCCCAGGACAATGGGAGCGGGGAGACCGTCTAGAACATAGCAAGATATCGTCTCTTGATGTTGGGATCCAACCGTCAACTTAATGTCATGTACGATATGTGTGAGACTACCTTGAGCAAGAGGTGCTGAGTCGATGGCATAGATACGGATGGGGCGAGACAATAAACAGCAGTTAAGCCCATGAGCGTCTACAAAATGAGCATCCACCATGCTGACCCCCGCACCACTATCCACAAACACAGAAATACCCTCCGTTTTGCCCTCCAGCGTCACCTCCGCACTTAGGAGGAAACGGGAAGTACAAATGGAGGATACACACACCTCCCGCTCGACCACCTCCACACCCCCCATAGTCACATAAGGTCCAGGCACCCCAGTCCGTTTAGGAGTGTAGGGACAGGCCCCAATAAAATGGTCCCCTTTCCCACAAAAAAAACAGACCCCCTTCCCCTTGCCCCGGGAGGTACCGGAGGAGAACCTCGAGGCCGCCGCTCCTCCTAGCTGCATAGGTTCCTCCGCACTCGGGAGGAACGACTCACCCTCCGCGTGACCTCCCGGTAACCAGGAATCACCACGAGAATGGCTCCCAGTAACAGGAGGTCTACCCCTCCGCTCCTGGAGGCGTCTACCCATACGAATAGCTAACGACATAGCCGCCTCCAGGGACGGAGGGGTCTCATAAACCGCCAGAGCATCCTTCAGCCTCTCCGAAAGACCCTGACAAAAGTGACTCCTGAGCGCCGGATCGTTCCACTTCGTGTCCGTAGCCCACCTGCGGAACTCAGAACAATACGATTCCGCCGACCGAGTCCCCTGGCGGAGATGGCGTAACCTGGATTCAGCCAAAGAGACACGGTCAGGGTCATCATATATGAGGCCCAGTGCGTCAAAAAATTCATCCACAGAGCGGAGACAAGTAGAGTCCTGTGGCAGAGAGAAAGCCCAGGACTGGGGATCTCCCTGCAGTAGCGACATAATAATTCCTACACGCTGCTGCTCATCACCAGTGGAATAAGGCCTAAGCCTAAAATATAATTTACAGGCCTCTTTGAACACAGTAAACTTATCTCTACCTCCTGAAAACCTATCAGGGAGGGCAACCTTAGGTTCAGGTCTGGCCTGACCCAATGCTTGATTCCCCAAGACACCATTTTGCGGTTGCGGGCCCTGTAAAGCCAACCGAAGGTCCGCAACCTCCAAAGACAGTGACTGCAGCTGCTGGGCCAAAGCAGACACAGGATCCATAAGGAAAGGAAGAAAAATCGGTTCCTCCCCTGTCCTTCAGTTACAGTATTGGCAGGTGATAATGTCACGCTGGGAGCGGGAGAGACCCTCAGCATAGGACAACGACGGGGGGGGGAATAAGGAGTCCCTAAAGCTATGGGCACAAGAGGGAGAGGGTGACCCCTAGTCTTACTGGGGCTGACCCTGTCTGCCCTGACGTCCCTATACAGTTTCCTCAACTGTCGCCGACCACGAACCTCGTCCCTCTCTGATCCTAGCACTACCTTATCTAAGGATCAGATGGAGAGGTTCACTAGACCCCTCCACTAACAACTAAAGACAAACACAAGGAAAAAACAGACAATGGGGAAAGAAAACACTTATCTTGCAGCAGAGCACAGCAACCTCCACAACCTCAGCTTCTGCTGGAGCAAGGATAATGAGTGCACAAGGAAATATCACCTGCACCGAGGGAGGGCAATGAAACTCCTTGTAAAGGTGGGAAGAACCTGCTGGGTCCTAGTGACCCAGAATACTGGTGTAGAAACCAGACCGAGCACAAGACCTTCCCAGCCGTCTCCCATGATAGGGAGATCTTATCATACCTTCTCTCTATCTACACAGAAGGTAAATGCCCTGAAAGACGGACCGTCCTCAAACATTATGGCTGATTGGCCAAACGCTGGGACCGTCTGCGCGTGGCCTCTACCCTGTCATCCGTGCCACCCGTGACAATAAGTCATTATAACATAAAATGCTATGACACAGACAGCTAAAAAAAATCTTGTGAAAGCCAAAGATAAACACACGGAAGACAGTGGGTTAAATATCTGTATTATAAAGGCTATATAGGCCTCGTGATCATGATATCATTGTTGGTTTTGAAACACTGTACATAGCATTCTCCTTTTACCTTCAATGCATGTTACATAAATTTCACATTTGGTTGTCAGTGATAAACCCTTCTCGACATATGATGTGCAGTTATCCCATATGTCAGGTCCTTGACTTTGAAGTGGGCTTACACGCCAAACCTTTTTCCCAGCAGACAATGGCAAAATAATTCAACCTGTTAAATGCAATTGTCAATCTCTTCTGTGCGCTCATCGGCACTCTTGTGATACAAATGCGGAGTGCCAATTGTTTGCTATGACAGCCAGGGTTGTGCTGAAGTCCCTTGTTCTTGTCTTAATGGTTCTCCTGTTATAGGCAATGTTTAGCCAGCATGATTTTTGCTATATATGCAGTGGAGAGTATAAGTATTTGATACACTGCCAATTTTGCAAGTTTCCTCACCTACAAAGAATGGAGAGGTTTGTAATTTTTGTCATAGGTAAACTTCAACTGTGAGGAACAAAATCAAAATAAACCCCATAAAATCCCATTTTATGATTTTTACATAATTAATTGGCATTTTATTGCATGAAATTAGTATTTTAAACAATAAAAAAAACTTTGTATTTTGTACAAAACCCTTTCTTTGCAATTAAAGAGGTCAGACATTTCCTGTAGTTCTTAACCAAGTATAACAATTAACAGAAAAGGACACAATTTATGAAAAAAAAAAACGGGCTGCAGCTGGACCCAATGATATATTTGAAATTACAGTATGTCCTTTTCTGTAAATTGTTTTTGAATATATTGTAGGGACTAGTGAGAGTGAGGACCCTTGACGTTGGGCAGCTTGCGTATTTTTGGCCACAATATCGACCAATATCTCACATTACTCATATTTTATCATTTTTAATTGTACTTTTTTATTTTCCATCTGTATGCAGGATGTAGTCAGGTCCTATGGGGTGTCTGTTCTGGGCGATGCATTTATAGAGTGCTGGGCAGCCCACATGATCTAATACCATAGATATAAATAATAGGCTATATACAGACACTTTGCATCACATGTACATGTGTGACTGATGCCCTATGCACACCTCATCATTGTGCATATATAACACCAGGAGTCATTCCCTCCATGTTATGGTAGGCTGAGACTGGTGGTCACATTGGTATTTTGCACCTGTGTTTCCTCCACCTTTATCAGTGGTGCTGGTTGCATCCTGCCAGTGTATTTAATATCTGACCTTCTGGCCCTTGACAGAGTTTACACACACTGCAGCAGGGATTTTGTCCCACTACTCTAGAGCTTTCAGATTTCAGGGCTGTCACTGGGAAACATTGAGTTTCAACTCAATCCAAATATTTTCTATTGGGTTCAGGTCTGGAGACTGGCTAGGCCATGGGTAGGGAACTCCAGGCTTCAAGAACCACACACAGTGCAGGTTTTTAGGATTTCCTCAGCATTGCACAGGGGTTGGAATCATCACCTGTGCAGGAGATTATACCTGTGCAACACTAAGAGAATCCTGAAAATCTGCACTATGTGCAGCTCTCGAGGCCTGGAGTCCCCTACCCCTGGGCTATGCCATTCCAGGATCTTAAAATGCTTCATACAGATCCACTCCTTAGTTTCCCTCGCTGTGTTTTTCGGGTCACTTTTCAAAATCTCATGATACATGATCCCATCCATCCTCCCTTCAATACAGTGCAGTCATCTGGTCCCCTTTGCTGACAAGCTGTCCCAAAGTATAATGTTTCCACCCCATGCGCTACGGTTAGGATGTTGTTCTTGGAGTTGCAGTCATCCTTCTTCTTCCCCAAACCTGCCAAGTGGTTTTGATACCAAACAGCTCTCTTTTGGTCTCATCTGAAAAGATGACCTTTTCCGATGCCTCCTTTGGATCATCCAGATAGTTATAGCGAACTTCAAAAGGAGTTGGACATGTGTTATCTTAAGCAGGGGGAGCTTGCTGTTCTGCAGGATTTTAATCCATGATGGCGTAGTGTGTTACTAATGGTAATCTTTGAGACGGTGGTCCCAGCTCTCTTCAGCTCATTGACCTGGTCCTCCTGTGTCATTCTGGGCTGATTCCTGACTATTCTCAGAATCACCTTTTTACCCCACGAAGCAAGATCTTGCATGGTTCCAAAAATCTATGAAATTGAAAGTCATCTTAGGTTTCTTGTGAAAATAAAATACGGAGGGGGACAAGAGGCGCAATAGTGCCCTATCACTAGTGACACTAGTATAAAAACGGTGGTGCTGTGAAGCTGCTCACCTGATCCAGTTGTGATCTCCACAACTGGTTTGAAGGCGTTTGGGAAACAATGTTCCAGCTGCTGAAGGACCTCCACCGACCACTGGATAGTGGTATGAATCAAAGAAATGATGGGAGTGATGGTGTACCGCGGTCTGCGCTGCTCCAAGATTAAATAAACTCACCAAAGAGCCGGTTAAGTTTCCATCCTTTTATTCCTCCTTACTCCTACACGTTTCAGCGCCACACCCGGCGCCTTCCTCAGGGATGCATTTTTTAAAATAATTGTGCCAACAGATGTTGCCTTCACACCAAGCTGCTTGCATATTGTTCTGTAGCCCATCTCAGCCTTGTTCAGGTGTACAATTTTGTACCTGGTGTCCTTAGACGGCATTTATGTCTTGGCCATAGGTTTGAGTGTGATTGATTTTCTGTATACAGGTGTGTTTTGGTTAATGAGTTCAAACAGGTGCAATTAATACAGGTAATGAGTGCAGAGTAGGAGGGCTTTTTAAATAAAAACTAAGGCTGGCTTCACACCACGGTGTGATCAAATCTTGGGCTGTCCGGTGTGAACTGGACAGCCCCAGATCTAATTTCAGCCCCATAGTATTCCTATGGGGCTGGATGGGGCCGGATGGCAGCTATTTGCCATCCAGTTTCGATCTGTCCGGTAGGATCCGGGAGAATGCGGGTTTTTCTACTTGACACAAAACCGCAGCTTGCTGGGATTTTCTGTCCCAGACAAAAATCTGCACATATCGGATCATCCTGGATTCGGGGCGATCCAGCGCCCCCTAACATGGGAGTCTATGGGGCGCCGGATCCCCCCGGACCCGACAGAGAATCTGTCAGGTTCCCAGATGGCTGTCCCCTGCTGAGAGTTCAGAACCTCGTATAGCTCCCCGCTATCCGAGTTTCTGTCATTTCAGCAGGGACAGCTGCGCTTTGCTGAATTCGTCTGCAAACAGGACCGGAGGGTATATTAACCCTCCGATTCTGTTTGCCGAAGCTGTCAGGCTGTGTCCGGTGCATCCTGCAAAGCACCGGACACAGCCTGACTGCTGAAAAAACGTGGTGTGAAGCTAGCCTAACAAGTCTGTGAGAGTCAGTATTGTTGCTGGTTGGTAGTGGATCAAATACTTTTTCAATCAATAAAATGCAATGTAATTATTTGAAAATCAGACATGTGATTTTCTATATTATTTTAGATTCTGTCTCACACAGTTAAAGGGTACCTACATACAAACCTCTCCATTCTTTGTAGATGGGAAAACGTGCAAAATCTGCAATGTATCAAATACTTATTTTCTCCACTGTAGGAGAGTCTGTGCACTGCTATGTAAAGTACAAGCGATCGAAAGATCGCAGATTCGGGTTCCCTAAGGAGACTTACAAAAACTATAAAGCGTGAAAAGAGAAAAGTTTTTAAAAATATGACAAAAAATCAAAAATACGAAAGTTCAAATCACCCAATTAAAAAAATAAAACATTCATATATTTGGTATCGCTGTGTTCTTAAAGTTCAATCTATCCAAATATAAAATAAATTAACCTGATCAGTAAATAGTGTAAATATATGGCTATGTGGATGGAAAAATAGAAATAGGTTTTTTCAACGCCTTTTCAACCAAGTTTTTTAAACTCCTTCTTGGAAGAAGGGGTTGCAAAAACTGAAAAAGAAAAAATTGTAAATAGGCTTGGGTGGGAAGGAGTTAATATTGTAACTTGAAAAGTATTACCTGAAATGGACTAAATATACAAATTTGTGAATTTTAGCAGACAGATGCTATTTTCCAAATTTACTAGTTCAGCACAATGTGGTTCCAGAACGAAGTATCAATCAGACATACCCATAGAGGGCAATTCATTTAGACTTTGCGTTGAGCAAACTATTCTTAAGCCCTTAATACACGTAATAAGAAGAGGCGGCACTCATCCGGTTACTTTTCTTGCAGGTGTGACTTTAATCCGAATGGACAAGGTTACATTGGGCAGGGAGGGACAATGTAACCTTTTTCATTCGGATTAAAGTCACACCTGCAAGAAAAGTAACCAGTGAGTGCCGCCTCTTCTTATTACGTGTATTACAGTCTTAGAGCAACACCGGGAGCAATCCTCCAGCCGCTATTGGACATTACTGCAAGCTGTTAATTTGGACCAGTGCTCAGTTTTCTTCTTATTTGATTTAATATTCTTAAGCCCTTTATCTCCGAGCAATGTTCCATTTTTCGTTTTCATGTTTTCCTCCCCTTCTTTCAAGATCCATAACTTTATTTTTCCATCAAGATAGACATATGAGGGTTTTTTTTGCGACGAGTTGTACTTTTGAATTACATAATTTATTTTACCATAAATAATAATAATAAATAAATAAAAATAGATAAATAAATAATAAATAAATACCATAAATGTATTAGAAAATGGGAAAAAAAATCTAAAGGCCACATCACACGCATCAATCTAATGAACGATTTTGTTAGCGATCACATGCACGCACGATTGCTAACAAAATCGTTCAGATCGCTGGTGAGCTTGTCACACAGGCAGACTCAACAGCGATCAATGGACCAGAGACATCGTGGAAATGATTTAAATATCGCTTCCACGATGTCTTGCTCCCGCTGCCAGGCTGCGGTAAGTGGAAGCAGGCTGGTCTCCAAGGTAAACAGGGGGTATCTAGGCAGCGCACTCTGCCTAGATACCCGAAGTATACCTTGGTTACCAGCCTTCTCTGCTCACCGGCTGGTATCCAAGGTACACAGCAGTCCCTAATTACCCGCTGTGTACCTTGGATACCAGCCCCTGAGCGGAGAAGGCTGGTAACCAAGGTATACTTCGGGTATCTAGGCAGAGCGCGCTGCCTAGATAACCACTGTTTATCTTGGAGACCAGCTCCCAGCGCTTGCAGAGAGGCCCTGGGAGCTGGCTTATCGATTGTCTCCCGGTGTCACAGGCAGCGATGCTGCATATCCACTGGGTGACCAACGATAGATTTGAGGTCCTGTCCTAAAATCAAATGATGAACGATCAGCTGACTGATCGTTCATCATTTGTAGTGTCACACGCAACAATGTCGTTTCGACATCGTTCAAGCGTCACAAAACACGTTACTTTTGAACGATATCGGCAACGATATTGTTACGTGTGATGGTACCTTAAGTGCAGAGAAATTACAAAACAAAGTGCAATTCCACAATGTGTTGTTTTTTTTCATTTAATACATCCACTGACCTTGCAGTATGATTGACCACTGACCTTGCAGTATGATTGTAATGAGATATAGAAATTGGTTGCGCAAGGATCCACTTGAGGAAGACGCCCTGAGCGTCGAAACATGTTGTGGGAGAGGACCTAGTGTGATTTGAACAATAAACTTACAGGTAAAATACTTGTTGAAGTGTAGCTGTCTTCATATCCCAGCGCTCACCCAAACATCGTTTTATTCCCTTGCAGTATGATTGACCACTGATCTTGTAGTATGATTGACCACTGATCTTGCAGTATGATTGACCACTAAACTTGCAGTCTGATTGACCACTGACCTTGCAGTATGATTGACCACAGATCTTGCAGTATGATTCCCAATGTCAGTACAAGTTTGTAGATACCAAACGTGTAAAAAATTTTATATTATTTAAGTGGTGAAAATTTTTCAGGATCTGCAGCTGTGTGGGGGGATTATTTTTTGAATCTTAAATTGACGTTTTAATTGTAATTCCAGCATTTTGAATTTTTTTGCTGTTTACCGATCAGATTGATCCATTTTAGATTTTGTTAGATTGGGCATTCCTGCAAAATAAAAATGTTTTCATTTTTTTTGCAGTCGTCCGACTTTCACGTCAGTGTGTCCGTACCCTTAGAGCAATTGAAGCTGTAGCTATCTGATTGCTTTTACTGGTTAGAGTTGTGCATCAGCACGGCTCTGTACAACACATCATTTCCTGTGAATGCTGGCTGATACCTGGCTTTTATGACAACCCATCAGCACCCTTAGATCATGACACAGGACTGCCAATGGAAGCAAAGAATGGCGTGATACCTGCCTGTGCGTGTTAAATCGTGCTATCAGAGATTGACAGCGGGATTTAACTAGCACAGGTGGATGCCATCTCTGTCTGCCACTTTTAGAGGCACATGTCAGCTGTTAATATCATTTGCTGAGCCCACATCAAATTAGAATACGAAAATTGGCTTGCACTCAGTCGAGATGTGGGAGGTGCACCTAGACATGGGGGTACCCCCAAAGAACCATATACCGTATATACTCGCGTATAAGCCGAGTTTTTCAGCCCAAAAATTGGGCTGAAAAGTTACCCCCTCGGCTTATACGCGAGTCAGTGACGGCAGCAGCCCTGGCACTACAGCAGCCCCGCCAGCCCCAGCAGCCCCGGTAATCCAGGGCGCCCCCAGCCTTGCTCCGGTCACCTGTAAAGTAAAATATACTTATCACTGTCCCGCTGCCGTCCGCGCCCGCATCTGCCGACATCCGCGATCCTCCATCTTCATGCGTCTTTTTCCGGTTTCCTGTGTTCGTCGCAGGCAATGACGTCATTGCCGGCGCCGAACACAGGAAGTCGGAAGAAGACGCATGAAGATGGAAGATCGGGATGTCGGCAGATGCGGGCGCGGACGGCAGCGGGACAGTGATAAGTATATTTTACTTTACAGGTGACCGGAGCAAGGCTGGGGGGGCCCTGGATTACTGGGGTTGCTGTATACTACCACTGGGGCTGCCGGGGCTGCTGTATACTACCGCTGGGGCTGCCGGGGCTGCTGTATACTACCACTGGGGCTGCTGGGGCTCCTGTATACTACCACTGGGGCTGCTGGGGCTCCTATATACTACCACTGGGGCTGCTGGGGCTGCTGTATACTACCACTGGGGCTGCTGGGGCTGCTGTATACTACCACTGGGGCTGCTGGGGCTCCTGTATACTACCACTGGGGCTGCTGGGGCTCCTATATACTACCACTGGGGCTGCTGTATACTACCACTGGGGCTGCTGGGGATGCTATATACTACCACTGGGGCTGCTGGGGATGCTATATACTACCACTGGGGCTGCTGGGGCTGCTGTATACTACCACTGGGGCTGCTGGGGCTGCTATATACTACCACTGGGGCTGCTGGGGATGCTATATACTACCACTGGGGCTGCTGGAGATGCTATATACTACCACTGGGGCTGCTGGGGATGCTATATACTACCACTGGGGCTGCTGGGGATACTATATACTACCACTGGGGCTGCTGGGGATGCTATATACTACCACTGGGGCTGCTGTATACTACCACTGGGGAGGCCTGTATACCACTGGGAGGGGGGCCTGTATACCACACTGCTGGGGGCTGTATACCTGTGCTGGGGTCCACCCTCGGCTTATACACGAGTCAATAGGTTTTTCCAGATTTTTGGGGCAAAAGTAGGGGGGTCGGCTTATACACGGGTCGGCTTATACACGAGTATATACGGTAGTATAAAAATGTCAATGCACTCAACAAATACTTTGCAATGTTGTGTATTTATTTATATATAAATTCACAACATCGCAAAGTATTTGGAAAGTGCATTGACATTTTTATACTATATGAGCCCACATCAAAGGCAGGAACACAACCAATGACGTACATAAATGTCATTGATCATGAAGTTGTTAAAAAGGGTTCACTGATGCACAATACACAGAATTCATTAAGTAGTACACTACTCTTAATTAAATTGTCACATTTTCTAAGTGGCTAGCCAGAAATGCTAATCTGGGTCTCCACTAGCATTCCGAATAAAAAACACCAGCACTTTTGCAGAATTTCATGGTCAGCTGACACCCTTCCCCATCCCACCTCAGCACCTTTGCACTGTGCAAAACATTTGTGACTTTTCAAAACTTTGATAAATCACTCGCATAGCATGTACTCAGGGAGGTCACGTTTCATAGTGGAGCTCCATTACTGACACAGTCGAACTAATGTTAAAACTTTTTAGGGAAAAATATGTCAGAAATACAGTAGATGATAGAGTGAATATTCCTGCGAGTGGGTTCTGCACTTTCTGGTTTGAATTGTTCAGTAGTTTGTTGCTATGTCTGCAAAATATGTTGACGCTTTAATAATAGATATCATTAAAATAAAGAATACAAATTGTAAAAAATAAAGCAAAAGCAACATATGGTTTTCATTCTTAAAGCCGCTTTACACGTCGCAATATCGCTCTGATATTGCATACGATTTCACGGGTGCGCGCACGTTTTTGGCATTTGTCCAAGATCGCATAGGAGATGTTACACAGGGAGATATCGGCAGGCAACACAACTACGATGTGGTACGCCCCTCTTGCACACTGCATCTGAGCAACTCAGGGAACGACCAAGTAACATTGGAGTGAATAGGGGAAGTTGTGCTCCAAATCGTAGTTGCACTGTCACACAGCACGATCATGCCAGATCGTCAAGCCAATATTGCACGGTTGAACAGCATGCACAATTCAAAAACAATATTGTTTTTGCATTGTTCTTGCGTCGCATTGCTCATTTACACGACACAACACACGAACGAAATCAACTGCAACGCCCCTACCACGTGACTTTTTATCGTAGTTGCGTTGCGATATTGCGACGTGTAAAGTGGCCTTTACTAGCTGTTTAGTATTACCTAGGTTCACAAAAATGTTTCAAACTAGTATTGGATAACCAATAAGAATAGTTGTACAAGTAGGGATTCTGAAAACTTGCCGCAAAATCTGCTCTTAAATTTTATTCAAGAACAGGCACTTCTTCAGACAAAAAATTGTTACAAAACCCGTTATAACATGGCCTTGCATTAGGCCTTCATAACATAGTACAAGAAAGAATACAGAACATACCATCAATGAATCTTATCACATACAGCTTATTCCAGTGAAAGAAAAACATATAAATAAAGTATATACTAGGGATGGGCGAGTCTACTCGCTAGGACTCGGGACTCGGCGATTCTGAAGGTACTCGCAGGACTCGTTACTCGGCGAATCTCCCAGCTTGGACTCGCACAGTGACGAGTCCAATGGAATTCAATGGCAATAAGCTTGACTCGTCACAGATACCCGCTGTCAGCAGCGAGTCTGAGCGAGTCTACGATTCCGAGTCCTACGAGTCTACGAATCCGAGTCCTGTATACTGTATTCGGGATTCGGACTGTGGAATACAGAATCTGTTATGTTCCGAGTCAGCACAGCGTGCGTGTTAGGTCAGAAAACTTGTGAAGAAAGCCAATCATAGTCAGTAATGGCATAGCAAAGTTGGTTGTGTCAGGACTATGATTGGCTGCTGTCCAGCGTCATGCCTATGTCATCTATGACAGGCAAGGCAGTATATAAGGCTTGTCCCCGCCATTTTGGGCACATTCCTGAGACGATCTGACCTAGTATAGGGAGAGAGAGATATATGCTGGAGCAGATCAGGGATTGTCAGTGTAGGGAAGATTCCTTATATTAACCCAAAAAGCTCTTCTGAGAGCTAGGAGGAGGACGGAGTAGTGCTGTGTAGGCAGGCAGGCAGGGAGGGAAGGAAGGAGAAGCCTTAGAGTGCACACAGGACGGACCTCATAGCTTAGCTTACTCACTCAGCTTTGCTAACAGCTGCAGTCAGAGGCTTAGCTGAGGTGCTGTTTCATTTTTGTTTTTGCACCAGATCGATTTTTGTTCCTAATAAGCCATAGAGCGTTATTTTTTCTGTGGCAGACCAGTGCGTTGCTGCTAGCACGTACTCCACCTTAGGGAGTGTAGTGTGCGGCTTCACTGCCAAGTGTGAGTGCGCACACTTACCCCGCCAGCAAGTGACGCATTCAGCTAACCTAACCACATCTCGGTGGCTGTGCGCACTTCAAACCAATTTTTTTAGGGAGTGTAGTGTGCGGTTTCACTGCCAAGTGTGAGAGCGCACACTTACCCCGCCAGCAAGTGACGCATTCAGCTAACCTAACCACATCTCGGTGGCTGTGCGCACTTGAAACTAATTTTTTTAGGGAGTGTAGTGTGCGGTTTCACTGCCAAGTGTGAGAGCGCACACTTACCCCGCCAGCAAGTGACGCATTCAGCTAACCTAACCACATCTCGGTGTGGCTGTGCGCACTTGAAACTAATTTTTTTAGGGAGTGTAGTGTGCGGCTTCACTGCCAAGTGTGACAGCGCACACTTACCCCGCCAGCAAGTGACGCATTCAGCTAACCTAACCACATCTCGGTGGCTGTGCGCACTTCAAACCAATTTTTTTAGGGAGTGTAGTGTGCGGTTTCACTGCCAAGTGTGAGAGCGCACACTTACCCCGCCAGCAAGTGACGCATTCAGCTAACCTAACCACATCTCGGTGGCTGTGCGCACTTGAAACTAATTTTTTTAGGGAGTGTAGTGTGCGGTTTCACTGCCAAGTGTGAGAGCGCACACTTACCCCGCCAGCAAGTGACGCATTCAGCTAACCTAACCACATCTCGGTGGCTGTGCGCACTTGAAACTAATTTTTTTAGGGAGTGTAGTGTGCGGTTTCACTGCCAAGTGTGAGAGCGCACACTTACCCCGCCAGCAAGTGACGCATTCAGCTAACCTAACCACATCTCGGTGGCTGTGCGCACTTCAAACCAATTTTTTTTTAGGGAGTGTAGTGTGCGGTTTTCACTGCCAAGTGTGAGAGCGCACACTTACCCCGCCAGCAAGTGACGCATTCAGCTAACCTAACCACATCTCGGTGGCTGTGCGCACTTGAAACTAATTTTTTTAGGGAGTGTAGTGTGCGGTTTCACTGCCAAGTGTGAGAGCGCACACTTACCCCGCCAGCAAGTGACGCATTCAGCTAACCTAACCACATCTCGGTGGCTGTGCGCACTTCAAACCAATTTTTTTAGGGAGTGTAGTGTGCGGTTTCACTGCCAAGTGTGAGAGCGCACACTTACCCCGCCAGCAAGTGACGCATTCAGCTAACCTAACCACATCTCGGTGGCTGTGCGCACTTGAAACTAATTTTTTTAGGGAGTGTAGTGTGCGGTTTCACTGCCAAGTGTGAGAGCGCACACTTACCCCGCCAGCAAGTGACGCATTCAGCTAACCTAACCACATCTCGGTGGCTGTGCGCACTTCAAACCAATTTTTTTAGGGAGTGTAGTGTGCGGTTTCACTGCCAAGTGTGAGAGCGCACACTTACCCCGCCAGCAAGTGACGCATTCAGCTAACCTAACCACATCTCGGTGGCTGTGCGCACTTGAAACTAATTTTTTTAGGGAGTGTAGTGTGCGGTTTCACTGCCAAGTGTGAGAGCGCACACTTACCCCGCCAGCAAGTGACGCATTCAGCTAACCTAACCACATCTCGGTGGCTGTGCGCACTTCAAACCAATTTTTTTAGGGAGTGTAGTGTGCGGTTTCACTGCCAAGTGTGAGAGCGCACACTTACCCCGCCAGCAAGTGACGCATTCAGCTAACCTAACCACATCTCGGTGGCTGTGCGCACTTGAAACTAATTTTTTTAGGGAGTGTAGTGTGCGGTTTCACTGCCAAGTGTGAGAGCGCACACTTACCCCGCCAGCAAGTGACGCATTCAGCTAACCTAACCACATCTCGGTGGCTGTGCGCACTTGAAACTAATTTTTTTAGGGAGTGTAGTGTGCGGCTTCACTGCCAAGTGTGACAGCGCACACTTACCCCGCCAGCAAGTGACGCATTCAGCTAACCTAACCACATCTCGGTGGCTGTGCGCACTTCAAACCAATTTTTTTAGGGAGTGTAGTGTGCGGTTTCACTGCCAAGTGTGAGAGCGCACACTTACCCCGCCAGCAAGTGACGCATTCAGCTAACCTAACCACATCTCGGTGGCTGTGCGCACTTGAAACTAATTTTTTTAGGGAGTGTAGTGTGCGGTTTCACTGCCAAGTGTGAGAGCGCACACTTACCCCGCCAGCAAGTGACGCATTCAGCTAACCTAACCACATCTCGGTGGCTGTGCGCACTTGAAACTAATTTTTTTAGGGAGTGTAGTGTGCGGTTTCACTGCCAAGTGTGAGAGCGCACACTTACCCCGCCAGCAAGTGACGCATTCAGCTAACCTAACCACATCTCGGTGGCTGTGCGCACTTCAAACCAATTTTTTTAGGGAGTGTAGTGTGCGGTTTCACTGCCAAGTGTGAGAGCGCACACTTACCCCGCCAGCAAGTGACGCATTCAGCTAACCTAACCACATCTCGGTGGCTGTGCGCACTTGAAACTAATTTTTTTAGGGAGTGTAGTGTGCGGTTTCACTGCCAAGTGTGAGAGCGCACACTTACCCCGCCAGCAAGTGACGCATTCAGCTAACCTAACCACATCTCGGTGGCTGTGCGCACTTCAAACCAATTTTTTTAGGGAGTGTAGTGTGCGGTTTCACTGCCAAGTGCGACAGCGCACACTTACCCCGCCAGCAAGTGACGCATTCAGCTAACCTAACCACATCTCGGTGGCTGTGCGCACTTGAAACTAATTTTTTTAGGGAGTGTAGTGTGCGGTTTCACTGCCAAGTGTGAGAGCGCACACTTACCCCGCCAGCAAGTGACGCATACAGCAACACCTAACTCCAACTTGGTGACTGTGCATTCATCTACAATGTCTCAAAAAAAAACAATTACCAAAAAGGATGTTGCAAAGGGACAGGGACGAGCTCGTGGCCGCAGCAGTCTTGCCCAAGAAGGCACTGGTACAAGTACACAGCCTAGGATTGATAGAACGTCCTTTTTTCTACCTAGAAATCCCAGTACTCAAAGAAAACGTGTGTTGAGGCCGGATGAGCATGACAAGATAACATCTTGGATGGCTCAGACGCCCTCGACCACTGGTTCTTGCAGTACGCAATCATCCGTGGCAAGACATTCTAGTGTCGCTACAGACAATGCAGCGCCATCCAATCCTCAAAGTCGTCATATTGCCTCAACCAATCGGCAGCCAGAGGAAAATTTGAATATGGACCTTGGTCACTCGGATGACTTATTCGGTTCTTATCAAGGGGTTTCTTTGTCCCTGCCTGACGAGATATTTGAAGTAGACGAAATGTCTACTCATGGCCAAAGTTTGGAAGTAGCGCGTCCTGAGGAAAGACACTTTCACGAAATGCAAACAGTATCTCAGGAGGTGGATGATGATGAGGATGATGAGACACACATCTCATCTGGCCAGCCTGCTCAGTCAGTTTATCCAGAATCCTTTGAACTGGAAGGGGTGGATGATGACACCACAGATCCTACCTGGATTGCTGAATTGCATAGCCAAGAGAGCAGCCAGGAGGACGAAAGTAGCTATGTACCACTGGCAAAATCACAAAGGCGTACTGTCTCCAGAACACAAACTGTGAGAACAGTTGCCCAAATAGCGTCAACTGTGGCACAAACTGTGCCAACTGTTGCACAAACTGCAAACACAGTTGCCCAAAATGTGTCCACAGTTGGTGTTGAACAGAGTCATCCTCCTCTTCCTCCAATTAAAAATAAAGGACGAACAGCCAGTGTGTGGAAATTTTTTAAGGATAGCCCAACATTACCAAATATGGTTATCTGTAAGATGTGCCAGGCAAGGCTTAGCAGAGGCACGGTAAAAGGAAACCAGAGCACCAGCAGTATGCGCAAGCATATGTCTCTTAAGCACCCAATTCAGTGGGCACCCTATCAGGGTTCAAAATCAGTGCCTTCTGATCCAAACACTTCCAGGCCACCTCAGATACATCCTTCACCAGCAAGTGTTCAGGCTTCAGCTCCTGCTCAAGCGTACTCCTCCCAAGGTGCTTTACAAGACAGACATGACAGTAGTCAATCCTCTTGTCAGTCTGGTCCAAACGTGCAGTTGTCTGTGCCACAGCTGTATGAAAGACAGCGGAAGTTCCAACCGACACACCCATATTCCCAAAAAGTGACAGCGAAAATAGCCAAGTTGTTAGCTGTGGAAATGCTGCCGTTTAGGCTTGTGGGTACAGAGTCTTTTCGGGAGTTGATGGCTGAGGCAGCACCACGATACTCTGTACCCAGCCGGTACTTTTTCTCACGTAGTGCCGTTCCCGCCTTACACCAGCACGTGGTTAACAACTTAAAACGTGCTTTAACAAATGCTGTCACCGCCAAAGTCCACCTAACTACGGACACGTGGACAAGTAGTTGTGGACAGGGCAGATACATTTCACTAACGGCTCACTGGATCAACCTGGTGGAGAGTGTCCCAACTTCTAAAACTGTACCATCTGACATACTTCCAACTCCACGAATAGCGGGCCCAACATCATTCCGGGTGTCTGCCTCCTCATATATGTCCAGTGCCCAATCTGCTTCTGCCACTTCCTTGTCCACTGCTGAGCCTCAAGCACCATCACGTCCGAGTTGGGAGCTTTGCAGTACTGCTTCTGCAAGGCGACAACAGGCTCTTCTGAAGCTTATCTGCCTAGGTGACACACGTCACACTGCAACAGAGTTGTGGAAAGGTCTCAAGCAACAGACCGATGAGTGGCTGGCCCCACTGGAACTACAACCAGGTCTAGTTGTGAGCGATAATGGTGCAAACCTTGTGGCGGCAATAAAGCACGGTAAACTTGTACATGTGCCTTGCATGGCTCATGTCCTGAACCTGGTAGTTCAGAAATTCCTCAAAATATACCCAGAGTTATCTGAGCTACTGGATAAGGTGAGGCGAATTTGCGCCCACTTTAGACATTCGTCCACAGCAGCTGCAAGTCTTTCTGCCCTTCAAATCCAATTTAACTTGCCGAAACACAGGCTAATTTGCGACATGCCTACGCGATGGAACTCCACCTTCCATATGCTGGCAAGGTTTAATGAGCAGCAGAAGGCAATAGCGGAATTTCAGCTGCAACATGCCCGTCAACCTGGAAGTCATACCACACACATCGGTACTTTCGAGTGGGTCTGGATCGCTGACCTTTGCGAGTTGCTGGATAACTTCGAATACTGTACCAAACTCGTCAGTGGGGATCAGTCGATTATAAGTCTCACCATCCCCATGCTCTGCCTGCTCCAAGAATCCCTATTGAATCTCAAAACAGATGCTTTGAGAGCACAGCGGATGGCTATGGAGCCAGAATTGAACATCGCTGATCCTAGCCACCCTAGCCAATATCAGCAGGCTACATTGGTTCAGGAAGATGTTGATGAGGGTGATGATGAAGAAGATTTATTTTTCTCTGGTACTGATGTGAACCCTGATGGGACTCCCAACCCTACGTTTATGTCGGTACAGCATGGGTGGGCTGAAGAGGAGGAGGCGGACACCGATTTAGAGGCCACGACGCGTAGTGATCTTCATTCTGTTGTAACCGAGGAGATGAGTCTTTGCAGCTTAGCACACATGGCTGAAGTAATGTGTCAATGTGTCTCCAAAGATCCACGCGTCATACACATCTATGACAGCGACCTCTACTGGTTGTCAACGTTTTTGGACCCACGGTACAAAGACAAATTTCAGTCGCTGCTGTCGCACTCATCCAGGGGCTTAACGATGGATCATGTAAAGAGGGTTCTTCTTGATATTTTGCTGGCAATATCACCGTCTGAATCCGCTATACATCGAAGAACCAGCTCTTTCCAACAGCAGCCTTTGGTTGGGACACAAACGCCATCAATGACAAGAAGAGGTGGGGGTAAGATGTCCGCCAACTGGGCGATGTTCAACAGACCTTCCAATCAAGAACGTAATTTGACTACGGTGACCTTGAGTAGGAGACAACAATTGTCCAACATGGTGCAGCAGTATCTCAGTGACAGTACCAGCTTCCTAACCGACCCTTCTGTACCCTTTAATTACTGGGTTTCCAAGCTGCACACTTGGACTGAGCTGTCATTGTATGCCTTGGAGGTGCTGGCATGCCCAGCTGCTAGTGTGACATCAGAGCGTGTTTTCAGTGCCGCTGGGGGTATAGTCACTGATAGAAGGTCCCGCCTCACCACAGAAAATGCCGACAGGCTCACTCTAATTAAATTCAACAAGGATTGGATATCATCACAGTTCCTAAGCCCTCCTGACGACAGTACACAATCCTAGATTAACCTAATCATAATTTATATGATTGGGATATTGCGCTGTTAACAATATGCCCATTTTGGACAGGAATTAATGACAAGTCCCGTAGCTCTGTTGATTTCATTCGGCACCCAGTCCAAGCAATAATATGCTATGGGCCAAGCGCCCTGCTTTATGTAAAAAAATACGTTATTAAGCCCTTTGGGCTAATTTTTTGAGGCACCAAGCCTACGACTGCATAGTTGGCCTTGCTTCTTCTATGCTCCTAGTCCAAGCAATAATATGCAATGGGCCAAGCGCCCTGCTTTATTTAAAAATATACTTTATTAAGCCCTTTGGGCTAATTTTTTGAGGCACCAAGCCTACCACTGCATAGTTGGCCTTGCTTCTTCTATGCTCCTAGTCCAAGCAATAATATGCAATGGGCCAAGCGCCCTGCTTTATTTAAAAATATACTTTATTAAGCCCTTTGGGCTAATTTTTTGAGGCACCAAGCCTACGACTGCATAGTTGGCCTTGCTTCTTCTATGCTCCGAGTCCAAGCAATAATATGCAATGGGCCAAGCGCCCTGCTTTATTTAAAAATATACTTTATTAAGCCCTTTGGGCTAATTTTTTGAGGCACCAAGCCTACGACTGCATAGTTGGCCTTGCTTCTTCTATGCTCCTAGTCCAAGCAATAATATGCAATGGGCCAAGCGCCCTGCTTTATTTAAAAATATACTTTATTAAGCCCTTTGGGCTAATTTTTTGAGGCACCAAGCCAACCACTGCATAGTTGGCCTTGCTTCTTCTATGCTCCTAGTCCAAGCAATAATATGCAATGGGCCAAGCGCCCTGCTTTATTAAAAATATACTTTATTAAGCCCTTTGGGCTAATTTTTTGAGGCACCAAGCCTACGACTGCATAGTTGGCCTTGCTTCTTCTATGCTCCTAGTCCAAGCAATAATATGCAATGGGCCAAGCGCCCTGCTTTATTTAAAAATATACTTTATTAAGCCCTTTGGGCTAATTTTTTGAGGCACCAAGCCAACCACTGCATAGTTGGCCTTGCTTCTTCTATGCTCCTAGTCCAAGCAATAATATGCAATGGGCCAAGCGCCCTGCTTTATTTAAAAATATACTTTATTAAGCCCTTTGGGCTAATTTTTTGAGGCACCAAGCCAACCACTGCATAGTTGGCCTTGCTTCTTCTATGCTCCTAGTCCAAGCAATAATATGCAATGGGCCAAGCGCCCTGCTTTATTTAAAAATATACTTTATTAAGCCCTTTGGGCTAATTTTTTGAGGCACCAAGCCTACCACTGCATAGTTGGCCTTGCTGCTTCTATGCTCCTAGTCCAAGCAATAATATGCAATGGGCCAAGCGCCCTGCTTTATTTAAAAATATACTTTATTAAGCCCTTTGGGCTAATTTTTTGAGGCACCAAGCCTACCACTGCATAGTTGGCCTTGCTTCTTCTATGCTCCTAGTCCAAGCAATAATATGCAATGGGCCAAGCGCCCTGCTTTATTTAAAAATATACTTTATTAAGCCCTTTGGGCTAATTTTTTGAGGCACCAAGCCTACCACTGCATAGTTGGCCTTGCTTCTTCTATGCTCCTAGTCCAAGCAATAATATGCAATGGGCCAAGCGCCCTGCTTTATTTAAAAATATACTTTATTAAGCCCTTTGGGCTAATTTTTTGAGGCACCAAGCCTACGACTGCATAGTTGGCCTTGCTTCTTCTATGCTCCTAGTCCAAGCAATAATATGCAATGGGCCAAGCGCCCTGCTTTATTTAAAAATATACTTTATTAAGCCCTTTGGGCTAATTTTTTGAGGCACCAAGCCTACGACTGCATAGTTGGCCTTGCTTCTTCTATGCTCCTAGTCCAAGCAATAATATGCAATGGGCCAAGCGCCCTGCTTTATTTAAAAATATACTTTATTAAGCCCTTTGGGCTAATTTTTTGAGGCACCAAGCCAACCACTGCATAGTTGGCCTTGCTTCTTCTATGCTCCTAGTCCAAGCAATAATATGCAATGGGCCAAGCGCCCTGCTTTATTTAAAAATATACTTTATTAAGCCCTTTGGGCTAATTTTTTGAGGCACCAAGCCAACCACTGCATAGTTGGCCTTGCTTCTTCTATGCTCCTAGTCCAAGCAATAATATGCAATGGGCCAAGCGCCCTGCTTTATTTAAAAATATACTTTATTAAGCCCTTTGGGCTAATTTTTTGAGGCACCAAGCCTACCACTGCATAGTTGGCCTTGCTGCTTCTATGCTCCTAGTCCAAGCAATAATATGCAATGGGCCAAGCGCCCTGCTTTATTTAAAAATATACTTTATTAAGCCCTTTGGGCTAATTTTTTGAGGCACCAAGCCTACCACTGCATAGTTGGCCTTGCTTCTTCTATGCTCCTAGTCCAAGCAATAATATGCAATGGGCCAAGCGCCCTGCTTTATTTAAAAATATACTTTATTAAGCCCTTTGGGCTAATTTTTTGAGCCACACAGGCTAACAAGCTTATCATGGTTTGGGAGACACCCTGGCTAACAAGCTTTGTATGGCCCTTAGACCTACATGTATACCAAAAATGGGAAACAGCCCCTTGGCTAATTTTTCGAGCCACACAGGCTAACAAGCTTATCATGGTTTGGGAGACACCCTGGCTAACAAGCTTTGTATGGCCCTTAGACCTACTTTTATACCAAAAATGGGAAACAGCCCCTTGGGCTAATTTTTGAGCCACCCAGCCTAACAAGCTTATCATGGTTTGGGAGACACCCTGGCTAACAAGCTTTGTATGGCCCTTAGACCTACATGTATACCAAAAATGGGAAACAGGCCCTTGGGCTAATTTTTTCAGGCACCAATCCCATGCCTGCATCGTGGGCGTTGCTTGGACTATCATCCTGCTGGAGCCTGTTGAAGGGTCCCACTGTACGCTCCATACAAAACGCGTAGACGCGATGTGTAGCATGTAGACGTCCCAGCCTCTCACATGTGTGTTCATAGTCTTGTTGCCATAGCGAGGCATAAAGTAACCCCACAAACACAGGCACTGTTTGTCAGCAACAGTTGTATGTGGAGTCATGATTTGACACTTAGTAACCAAGGTGACTTCATGCGCCATGCGGGCCGTAAAGTACTTGCTAATGATGCTCTCTCCCCTGTCCACCACGCCAACTGTCTCGGGGTAATCCTTGACTCCTCCCTCTCCTTCAAGCCCCACCTGTAGTCCCTAACCAAGTCCCTGTGACTCCAACTCAAAAATATTTAACCAATTCGGTCGTTCCTCAATCCTGACACTGCTGAAACACTCATAAATGCCCTCATCATCTCCCGCCTTGACTACTGCAACCTCCTTCGCATAGGTCTCCCTGCCAACTCTCTTGCAACTCTCCAATCTATACTAAACTCTCCTGCCCGGCTAATCCATCTGTCCTCACGCTACTCCCCTGCCTACCCCCTCTGCCAAGCCGTTCACTGGCCCCTCCGGCCCACAGAGAGCTCACTTTAAAACACTGACCATGACATTCAAAGCCTTACACAACCTATCCCCACCATACATCTCCGACATGATCTCCCGATACCATCCCTCACGCAACCTGCGTTCATCCCAAGAAGTTGTCCTACAGTCCACCCTCATCTCCTCTTCCCACAACCGCATACAGGATTTCTCCCGGTCATCCGCCATGCTATGGAACTCCCTGCCCCACCTCATCAGTCAGTCGCCTACCCTCTGAACCTTAAAGATACTTATAAAGACTCACCTCTTCCGACAGGCCTACAACCTGCCATGAGACCCCGCTACACGCCCCACGACCGACACCTTCCCCACCCTATTGTATCCCCACCCACCCCTCGTAGAATGTGAGCCCACGCGTACAGGGTCCTCTACTATTGTACCTGTATGACCTTATTGTCTATGTTTATTGTACTTGTCCTTCTCTACCTTTTCCTCATGTACAGCGCCATGGAACCTATGGCCGCTATATAAATAAATAATTATAATAATTATGATGACTTGAAGCCCAACCAAAAAAAAAAATCCACATTCATTCCTTGAAAAAAAGACAGACACAAAGCTTGTTTTTAAAACTGTGTTTAAAAAAAAAAAATGGCAGCACTGTTTGGACATTCCAACAAATACTACCTTTAATTAAGGTAACTACATCCAAAAAAATAAATGGAGCCCTACAGGTCCTGGTAGGTGGGCTGTCCGTCCTGCAAAAGGTCAAGGGCCCCACGGATGGCCTGGCCGAACCCTTCAGGGTGGATCATCTGAACAGGTCTAGGGAACGGTGGTAGGTCCCTGTTCGCTGGCCACTGGCAGTGAGGCAAAGCCCTGTGGGGTGGGACTTGGCTGTCCCGTGTTGTGGGCCTGCCCAGCCTGGTAGAGTTTATTTTCCACCCATCCAAATACTGGAACACATCACCGGGGTCGTTTCCTGGCTGACAGGCTTCCAGCACTATCTGTAATGCTGACCTTGCCCGCAGTAGCCTGTCAAATGGAATATTATCCATGAATGGTATAATACTGCGGGCAAAGTCAGCATTACTTTGTTGCACACTTAATTGTGCAGACCCCGGGATGGGACCATAAGCTGGGCCTGCCGCTGGTGGTGCTGGCCCTGCCGCTGGTGGTGGCGGTGGTGGTGCTGGCCCTGCCGCTGGTGGTGGCGGTGGTGGTGCTGGCCCTGCCGCTGGTGGGGGCGGTGGTGGTGCGGACCCTGCCGCTGGTGGCGGTGGTGGTGGTGGTGGCGGGGACGGCGGTGGTGGTGTTGATGGGCCTGCCGCTGGTGGCGGCGGTGGTGGTGCTGGCCCGGCCGCTGGTGGCGGCGGGTGGTGGTGCTGGCCCTGGCGATGCTGGTGGTGGTGGTGGTGGCGGCGGCGGCGACGGCGGTGGTGGTGGTGGCGCCGGCCGTGGTGGTGGTGGTGGGTGTTCTCCACGCCGCCTTCTGTTTGGCGGTGGAGGGTTCACAGCACGCCGCCCTCTGTAGTAAGCTTCTCTGTGGGTAAAGTAAAAAAAAATTTGGTGAATGCATTGCATTTGGAAACAAAAACATAGGTCAAACATTAAGTTGCACGCTTTTTAGACTCTGTGTATCTGTGTATTATTAATCAGATATTTGTTATTATTATGAAAGAATAACCAACTGTACATAACATAAAGGAATACGTGACTTTCTTTGCTAATTCCATACTAATACATAATTTTTCACCCCCTGATTAACACCCACCCCCCCCCATCCCATCTAATCTAGACAATCGATAACACCAATGGTTCACATGAAAAAAAAAAGTCCCCCTGACTTCACTTTTTACTTGACATACTTAATTCACAAAACGTTTAGCTTATATCATCTATATAAAGCAGGGAAGGGGTTGAAAGGTATACAATATATATATATATAATCTATTTATATAATCGGGAGTTTGAAATTCCGGCACTGTAGCCTAATCCCAAACTCCTTAGCGTCACTGCGAGCGGAGACGCGTATGCGCCTTCGCGAGCCGCAGACGCTTAACTCACACAGCCGCTATAGCGTTTTCTCGAGCGGCCTCGCGCCCTCCGCTCACAGCAAGACCTGCGCCCCTCACAGCGCCCAATCCGCCCCGGCATGCTGGCATTTGTACTTCCCCCGTCTGTGCACCCACAGGTCTTAGCAGATCACTGATGCTGACAGCGGGGGGGGACAACACAGACAATCAAATCAGGAGGAGGTCAGTGTCAGGAGGAGATGACAGACGCCCGCCGGGGCCTGTGACACTGCAGAGGTCACAGCGGGGCTGTGTGTGCGGACAACGGGGAGGCCGGGGGCTACGGACGTACCGGACACGTCCTCTGCTCCTGGAGATGTGCCGCGGTTCCGCGCTCGCAGCGTATCTGACGCTGGAGCTGCGCTCACCACGCCCACACCACGCCCTCTGCCAAACAACCCACACCTCTCACTAACCTCCTGCAGCTAACCACACCCCATGTTTACCTTTGCCATGATGTCATTTAGCTGCGGCCGCTATCTTTAATAAGGTCAGAAATTATGGCAGTAATCGGATCTCTGCTCCCTCTAGCACGCCCCAACACTGTAGCACCATCTATTAACCCTATTCTCATCACCTATATACTCTGCTACCCACAGAGCCGTCTTTATACTCTGCTACCTCAGACCCGCCTGTATACTCTGCTACCTCAGACCCGCCTGTATACTCTGCTACCCACAGACCCGCCTGTATACTCTGCTACCCACAGACCCGCCTGTATACTCTGCTACCTCAGACCCGCCTGTATACTCTGCTACCCACAGACCCGCCTGTATACTCTGCTACCCACAGAGACGCCTGTATACTCTGCTACCTCAGACCCGCCTGTATACTCTGCTACACACAGACCCGCCTGTATACTCTGCTACCTCAGACCCGCCTGTATACTCTGCTACCCACAGACCCGCCTGTATACTCTGCTACCCACAGAGACGCCTGTATACTCTGCTACCTCAGACCCGCCTGTATACTCTGCTACCCACAGACCCGCCTGTATACTCTGCTACCTCAGACCCGCCTGTATACTCTGCTACCTCAGACCCGCCTGTATACTCTGCTACCTCAGACCCGCCTGTATACTCTGCTACCCACAGACCCGCCTGTATACTCTGCTACCCACAGAGACGCCTGTATACTCTGCTACCTCAGACCCGCCTGTATACTCTGCTACCCACAGACCCGCCTGTATACTCTGCTACCTCAGACCCGCCTGTATACTCTGCTACCCACAGACCCGCCTGTATACTCTGCTACCCACAGAGACGCCTGTATACTCTGCTACCTCAGACCCGCCTGTATACTCTGCTACCCACAGACCCGCCTGTATACTCTGCTACCTCAGACCCGCCTGTATACTCTGCTACCTCAGACCCGCCTGTATACTCTGCTACCTCAGACCCGCCTGTATACTCTGCTACCCACAGACCCGCCTGTATACTCTGCTACCCACAGAGACGCCTGTATACTCTGCTACCTCAGACCCGCCTGTATACTCTGCTACCCACAGACCCGCCTGTATACTCTGCTACCCACAGAGCCACGTGTATACTCTGCTACCCACAGACCCGAAATGGAACCTAATGTATATATTAATAAATAATACTAAATGTACACAACAGTGCTGCAGACACATACCTTGGCATACGGGCCACCGGGTGAAGGAAGGACAGCCGGTCATAAAAATGGTAGTGGTTGAGCAATGGAGCGGCTCCCGGTTGTCTCTCTGAGTACTGCCGGTACTGCTTCTTATGCTGGTCCCGGCAGCTCCTCCACCGTTTTTTAAGATGGTCAACTGTGAAATGATTTGAAACCGGCTTTAGAGATGTGTAATATTTGAAACAACAAAAGTATGTGTACAAATCAACAATAACATTTTATTCATTTTGTGTGTGTAATGTGTATACAAGGCACAGTGACACGACAGTGTGGAACATCATCAACAGCATTACGGACATTGAGCTCACGTGGCCACAATCACAAATGAGGCAGGACACATGTCAACGCATAGAGAATGTAATAGTGCGGGCACCAGACTCTGGTCATTAGTGGTATTTATATACACCCAACCCCTTGGCCGAAAGAGCCAGGAGGATCAGACATTAAACTCATTGTACTGTTGTGACCCCATCCAAATATAGGCAACTATGCGGTGGAGCATGATAACACATTCAGGGTCCTGTATACCCTGCTATGGGGGCCCTGTATTCCCACTGCTGGGGGCCCTGTAAACCCACTGGGCCACTGTCTACCCACTGCTGGGGGCCCTGTATACCCACTGCTGGGGGGGCCTGTACACACACTGAGGGCCCTGTATACAGGGACTGACTGGCACCCTACAGTTTGGGTCGCAACCCTCCCTCACTGGCCCGACACAGGTGAGGACGGGGTGTGGGGGGGGGGTGATGACTGGCGGCCGCCTCACAGTCACCGCAGCTCCCGCATTATCCTATGGCTCGCTCCCAGCCGCAGCCTCGCGCTCCTCACAGCCGCTCGCTAACAGTCGCAGCCGCACGCCACTCACAGACGCTCACTCCCGGACGCAGCCGCGTGCTGATGACGTCATCGCGCGGCCAGGAGCTTCCGTTTCCGCCTGCTGCTTCAGGGACATGCGGATTATTCATGCTCCTGCAGCCGCATGACCCGTGGCACCTGGGCCAGTCCGCCCCTGCCTGTATACCACAATATGGGGGCATGTATACCCAGCTGGGGGCCTGTATACTCTGCAGGGGGAGGTGTATACTCTGCTGGGGGGCTGTCTACCAGTGATAGCCGCTGTATACCAGGATGGCGGTGAATATGTTTTCATAGTTTTTCGGGGCAAAAATAGGGGGGTCGGCTTATACACGGGTCGGCTTATACACGAGTATATATACAGTAAATGCAATATATAACGTGTAAACTCATTTAACTTACTTAGATTGCTCTGTTCCTCATGGTCACTCCGATGGAACGCAGGGAACATCTCTTGGGCGATCTCTCTCCAGGCTGTATTAATTTGGGTCGTATCCCCATAGTCAGGATCTGTAGGGAGCCATAGAAATGGACGAGCCTCCACAAGTGCAATAAGACGCAGTGTGTTCACCGTGCCACGTCCTGCTGCCATGATTGCACTGATGAATGGATCGCTCTGTGTGTGCGCCTGTCAGCGCGACTCGCTTCCTGTTTCCTTAAAGCATGGTGTGTGCTGGAGAATCCCTTCCCTCGCATCATCGGCTACAAGCCTCAAAATAAGCGAAAAACCAGCGAGTTTGGACTCGCACACTTTCAGAGACACATCAGCGAGTTGTAAATGTCATTATTCGCTATTACTCGGGTCCCTATTCATTAACATTGGACTCGCTGGACTCGCAACGAGTCCCGAGTCCTTGACTCGGACTCGTTGGGGTCTTGCGATTCCGAGTCTTTTCGGACTCGCCCATCTCTAGTATATACCAACAATCCTTGTCTTTGTATATAGTGTCTGGTTGTGATAGAGAACTGTAGATTTCACAGAAGCTGTATAAAAGAAACAAAAAAAGCATTCACATCAAGATGGATTATTTCAGAAAATATAGTATAATGCTGGTCACTTGTTGGTGGCTAGTGTACCCATTAGTATCTCTTATCTTATCCTAATAAGGCTCACCAAGAAGATGCAGGTACAAAAATACAAATAATAAAATACAATTAAAAAAGAATGAAGTAATAAGCACAGATTCAAGACTCACCTAAAGCTATGGGCGCTGGGAATATACACCTCAGTGTTTAGTGTAGGGCACCATTAATACCTAATTGATCTGCTTTTTATTATATACACATACATGGTGAATTGTGTGTAGCCGTTCCTAGGCAACGAGTCATGTGACAAGTCACATGACTGCGCTAACCCGGAAATAGCACCAAATAGCGATAATTGGGTGTTAGGTGTAAGCAAATGCCTCAGAGACAATAAAGGTCACTTCACACGATACGATATCGTTGAAACATCACGAATTTGTGATCATTCAAACTATATCGTTAGTGCGTCGTTGCGTGTAAACTAATGATCTTGACACGATGAATCATTGGCTCGTTCATCAAAAATTTGATATCCTGTAAGAAAATGAATATTTTCATTAATATTTACTTCAAATATTGGGTATAATTATTAAATATTAATTTATTTATTGATATGCTGATACATTACATAGTGCTGACAAGGAGAATTGTATACAAGCAAGTAGAAGTACATGATGACCATACATAGTTGTAACACGTACAGGCTATACATACAAGATTGCACCAGCCAGAAGTAATACATAGGATAGTCTAGGTTCCCATATATAGTCACACATGTCGCTGTCACTCTATAAGAATGAGCTGTACCATGGGTGTGGGGGCTTCTCCATTGCTTGCTGTCCATCGGAAGGACGGAACAGAACCATCATGCCAGACAAGAACGGATCAGAAGTCTTGGAAAGATGGACACCCCAAGACCCGTTGAAGGCAGAAGCAAGTATGATGCTGAAAGAAAGATAAATGGACTATTTTCCTATAACTACCTGAATAGTTTACTTTACTGTCATACTTTTATTATTGGGTCATTTTGACCAATAAAAGCCAGCAAGATATTTTTATATACTTTTTCGTCTTTTCTCAATAATTCGCACTTGATGATAATTATACACATATAGCGGTAAAGTGGTATTTAACATTGGCGAGCCTCCAGTCGTCTCTGATGTGATTTTTTTTGACGGACATTCTTGTTTTTTCGTTTCATTTTTTTTTTCTCTCTCCTTATGTGCTATTTTGGTCATAGTCCTTCATTGTACAAAGGGGGAAGAGTGTTTGCTTATACAACTGTTTGTACAATTCAAGACTTTGACAAGTGAAGGACCGTCATAAAGCTTCAGAGCAGGGAACCATTAGAAGACAAGTGTGAATTTTGTTGAAACCGCACAGCTAAGTCGGATGAGTTTTTTAATCTTCTGAAGTAAGGACCATATGTGTAAACGTGCGGTGTTTTAAAGAGTGAGGAAGGGACGGACTACAAGTGCCAGAAGACGGCCTGAAAGAAAGTCACAAGATAAGCGACGAGCAGGATCCTTTTTAAGGTAAGACAATGGATCTAATAATTTCATATGCAAAGCATAGTGACTTAGTTTTTAGTTCTTTAGATAGTCTTGATTTGGGAAAATTTTGGCTAAAATTGTATGAAGAATGTCAGTTTGCAAATGTAACATTAGATTCACGAGTAATGTCTTTGAAGAAAGATAAGGGAAAGTTACGTAACATTTTAAAAATGGTTAATGTGTTTCATGATTTTGTAACATTGAAATCACAGGATAGTGAACGTGATAAGGTCATGACAGAGGTCATTCCCCAAGATGGCGGACGCCATTTGACTAATGACCATGTGCTCAGTGTAGATGACCTTCAAGATGAGACAGGAACAGACGTGGTAGAAGGGGGAGGAAACAAGGGAGAAAATGAGGAAGTTAGGCAAGTGGGAGGAGTCAGCTTAACTGACGTAGAAAATGAAGTGGGAGTAGCCAAAGGAGGAGGAGTAGAAAATGAGATAGGAGGAGCCACAGAAGGAGACATAGCTCGGGGGAGTGGTGAAGGTCAGTCACCAAAAATAGACAAAATACTTCAGCTTAAAATTAGAAAGAATCTGCTGATGTTAAGTAAAATGATTCCCGTGTATGACCCTGGCCTTCACGTAGCAAGAAATTCAGAGGTATTCGAGAATTTTACTGAAAAATATAGCCTTTCTAATAGTGAGAAAAACCAATTATTTACAATGTGGATACCTGATTTATTTCTAAGGAGACTTGAATTAAGGAATTCATCTCATGTTTCTCAATCACAAGAGGGCTCAGATGTTTGTAGATTAAGAGATCTTATCTTTTGCAAAACAAAAGAAAGTCCAGATCTGAAGATATTAAGAACTTTACAAATTGGGCAAAAAGAATGTACATATAATTTTATGTCAATCTATAAGCGGGGTTACCATGCTGTAGTCGGGGATTGTAACCAGAAAAATATCATTCAAAGCTTTATAGGTAAATTCAAATTTATATCCCCCAGAATACGTGCCATGGCGTCACAGAGATCAAATCTCTATGAATGTACAAAATTGATGGATGCTGGCAGGAAATGTCAGGACAGGAAATATTATGTAAAATCAAACAAATCAGAAAGAAGTAACAAAATGGTTTCTTCCTTTTCAAATCTGTCCAAACCAAATGGTTTTCATGACAAAATGTATGAAATACGTAGGAAAATTCATATTTCTTATAATTACTATAATGTGATTCGAATGTCATCAGAGAAGTTGATTAATAAGAATTTTGGCATTCAGAACACTGCTGGTGTTAACCCATTGCTTGCCAAATCTAAAATTAGAACGCTCACAGATGGTTCATGTTATTCTTTGACATCTCACCTATGGCCTGCATAAATTTCTATTTGATTGATAATATATGACATTATCCATGTACAGATTTTAAGTATAGTCCTAATCCTGATTATATTGAGAAGGGTATGTGTACATGTGTAAATGTAGAGATATACAATATATATTCACACATGTATTACTTGATATAATGAGTAAAGTTATGAAATTATTAAATTATATATATACATGATCATAATAATGGAAGATTACATTTAAATTCATTAGTATATTACCCCATAATACAAGTAAAAGAAATAATATTTAAAATGAAGAACAGAATGGTTTCTGACAGGTTTGATTTAGAACAGCAAATGGCAGAGGAAGCACCATGGAAAGAATCTCATTCATTTAACCTTTTGGACAAAAGGAAAACATGAGATCACTTAGGGTTTAAAATGTTAAACTTTCATGTATAGATATATATATATATGTATATAAGTATTTTTCCTCTGTTTCATGGAAAATAATAATTAGAAGTTTATTATAATCAATATATATGATTATGTAAAAATAGTGTTATTTGTTATTAATATTATTTTTATATTTTCAAGAAGTTCAAGTCAAGATGGTGGAACATGTATCCCCTCCTTATAAAAATTAATAATATTTCTATTTTTACACGGAAAAGGATGAGTATATTTCAACTAACATTAACATTGAGGTTTTGCATAATGCATTAACTAATAGTGTGCTGTGCGCTGTGAAATTAACCTCTTACATGCCATCTTGTCAATGTGACATTGACAGCTGCTATCTTCGATCAGACGAAGCTGAAGCACACAAGATCATCTTCAAAATTCTTTAGGGTAATATTACAACCTTGTGTCTTAGATAGGTAACTTACATGTGTGTCTGTCTATATACCGGTATATGGTCTGTTAGAGATATATTTTAAAGGAAAATTCAGAAGCAACAATTTGTTTAAGATGCATCTAAAATTAGTTTATCGCTCTCAGTGAGAGAAAATAGGTTTGTAATGTTTAGTGAGAAGTGTCTTTGTTAGAAACACAGGAATGTATGTGAGCAGAACAGCTGTCACAGCTTGAAAGTGTGTGTGTGAGTGACAGAGGCCTCAAGTGATTGATGAGTGCAGAGAAAGCCAGAAAAGTCGAGTATATATAAAAAGTTGGGTTTTAGGAAAAATAACTGAAAAAATTACTTACAGTAAATACATTTTCACGTTTGAAATAATAAAGTAAACACATTAAGATAATTCATTCACATTATTAGAATAATTATTTGATATTTCTTAAATTTATAAGATTTTATATTTTTTTTATAGATAATGGATCCAGTCATAGATAAACATTTTCTTTTTTAAATTATGGTTTAAATTAAACACAAGTAGGTGAATATTTTATTTCCTCACAGATACATGATATAAGACTGATACTGGAAATGGATCCAAAGGTTTAACAAATAATTATCCTTAATTTGGTTTTATATAAGAATGTTTTCATGAAGTGAAAAAAAATAGATGTTTATAAATAATGACATTATTATTTATATCTGAGTAATACATTTTCAATGTATTTTCCACAGATTTGACAAATGAGAAATAGCAACAAGATACAATTATCAGTTATTAGAGATAATAAAGTGAAATTATATTATTAATTATAATAATAATAATTTATAGACATATATATATTTTAAATAAAAGGTATTAGGGAAATTATTAAATTATTTTGATAATTCAATAATGGGGCAGATGAGTGATCAGAAATGTATGAACATATTAAGGGTATACATTATCAGTACTATAAATCTGTCAATCATACAATCAAAGGCCCTATCTTATTTTAATTCTATTTTATTTTGACTTCTGATTTTTTATCATTCTTCTTATCAATTTTTATTGATTACAATTTCAGGTTTTCATTTTATTATTTTTAATTGTTGGTTTTATTTTTTAATTTTATTCATTTTTTGGAATATGTCTATTTTTAATATGAATATTCTTCCAATTTTACATTTGACTTATTTTCATTTTTATTTTGAAAACTTCCATTTTTGTCATTATAAATATTTTTATTATGAATTTTAATTAGATTTTTATTAAGTTTTGACATTTAAATCAAAATTTCATAATATTTTTCAATTAAGAAGAACATATGAACATTTTAAGAGAGTAATGTTTATTATAACAATATTATATTATTTGAAATGGGAAGGTTATTCATATATATAAAAAAGGAAAGTTTCATTTCATTATGGAAATTATTTCATTTAATGGTATAATCTATTAATTTATTTTAATTTATGGTCATACATTATTGGTATTGTTAGTTTAATATATATAGAATATATAGATATATATTCAAATAGAGGAAAAATATATATATATATTTAAATTATAAAATTTGGGTAATAACAAAGATTCTAAGATACACATAATGAGAAAATATATACATACATGTTTAAATGGGTAATGATTAAATAAAAATGTAAATTTGACATATCAAAACATACTGACACCTACAGGTTGAAAGGGGGAATTACACCCATTACATAAGTCATAGTAAATGAAACATATGATTAATAATGTATTATTATATAGTATTGTACTATTATTCTGAACATCAATTATATTTATATTTTGATTATGATATGAGATATTCATATTTTGGAAATAATTATATGATAGACTCATATTTTGATAATAATTATATGAGAATTATTGTTTGCTATGGTACGCTATGATATCATAGGTTAGGAAAATTGCCAACTTTTGGTATAGAATAGGGAAAGAAGACTTCAATCAAGATTCCAGAATAACAGTAAAGACTGTTCCATTTTATTAAAGAAAGACTTTACATTATTTCTATAACAATTGACTTTTAAAAGTTGCAAGAAGAAAACCACAATCCAGGAAGTTTAAAGGTTTCATTAATAACAGACTGTTCTCACAAAGTCATAAAGGAACTGAATCATTCATTCATTTGTTCATAAACTCATTCATTCTCACAGTGCTGACCAGGATTACAGAGGATGATGATGACCCCACAATGCCAAAGGGGTTGTGCCAATTCCAAGGTTTGTTGTGATCCAGTGTAAAGCTTCACTACACTGATCTATTGTGTGACCTATTCTGTGCATTAAGGACTGTTCTGTGAATGGTTACCGGCTATCAACATTAACTCTTGCTATGCTGACCAAAGACGTCACCTGATCCAGAAGTGATAAGAGGCAGCGGGGAGGATTCCGGAAGTGACCAGAGTAAGTCCAGCCAACACTGCACAGGTCACATCACAGACATTGCTTTTATACCAAATGAACACTAATAAAAATATGGACTGTACAATAAAGATCTGTGCAATATCTATATGCAATAACTCCTTTCAAAAGAGCTATTATCAAAGAGACTTTGTTTATATCGGAGAGAATCATCAGATGAAGATGAGAAGACGCCGAGTGACCACAGATCTGATTGCTTCAAGTAGAACAGGAAAGTATAATTACAATAATGGTTTTACAGTTCATGGCTTACCATAACATGACTCCACATTATATTACTGATTATATTACTGAAGTAAGATAATTATTGAAATGTCAATAATCATTATTATTGTTATATTATCATTATTATTAATTTTATTATATTATCATGGATTTATATAGATATTATGAACCTTAAATATTAATGAATCAATTTTGAGGGATCCAATCAATCAATTGCTTGTCACCCTCATAGGGGGAAATGTAAGAAAATGAATATTTTCATTAATATTTACTTCAAATATTGGGTATAATTATTAAATATTAATTTATTTATTGATATGCTGATACATTACATAGTGCTGACAAGGAGAATTGTATACAAGCAAGTAGAAGTACATGATGACCATACATAGTTGTAACACGTACAGGCTATACATACAAGATTGCATCAGCCAGAAGTAATACATAGGATAGTCTAGGTTCCCATATATAGTCACACATGTCGCTGTCACTCTATAAGAATGAGCTGTACCATGGGTGTGGGGGCTTCTCCATTGCTTGCTGTCCATCGGAAGGACGGAACAGAACCATCATGCCAGACAAGAACGGATCAGAAGTCTTGGAAAGATGGACACCCCAAGACCCGTTGAAGGCAGAAGCAAGTATGATGCTGAAAGAAAGATAAATGGACTATTTTCCTATAACTACCTGAATAGTTTACTTTACTGTCATACTTTTATTATTGGGTCATTTTGACCAATAAAAGCCAGCAAGATATTTTTATATACTTTTTCGTCTTTTCTCAATAATTCGCACTTGATGATAATTATACACATATAGCGGTAAAGTGGTATTTAACATATCCTGACCTCAAATCTATCCTTCATGGTCTAATTAACGTTCTCTGAACAAGCAGCATCGTTCAGTGTGACACCTTTTTGAACGATGTCATTCATAATTCTCCAATTCCTGCCGCTTTGTAACATCATTCACTCGTTCTTCTCCAAGTAGCTGGCACGTTGTCAAATTTAACATCATTAACGATATCCTTGCGTGTGACAATGCACTAACGATGTCGAAAGGATCGCAGTCAAATGACATAGCTAGCGATATCGTTCACCTATATTGTAGCGTGTGAAGTGGCCTTAAGAAAGTAGAAAAATAGATTGAAAGCTGGTTTAATAAGGAAAATGTATGGAAAGAAATGATCAAGAAGGGGAAAAGAATGAAAATTACAAAGACAAGGAAAATAGAAAAAAAGACCCAGGACATAGGAATATAGAACTGATAGTGTTTGTAAACATAGAGTGTTACCTTCACCAAAAATCAGCGTCTCATTGACTTTGCTGGTATGAGAATTTGCATGTACTAAACTGGACAACAACATGCATCTAAAAGCACAGGGCCATAACCTGATGGAATTAATAATGGCCACTTTACACACGGCTACATTTCTAGCTTATCCACAGGTAACTTACTGGCTGCAGTGAAGTCATGGAGACATTATTCCATTTGTACACAGCAACAAGATAGAACCATGTCTCCATGATTTCACTGCAGCCAGTAAGTTACCTGTGGATAAGCTAGAAATGTAGCCGCGTGTAAAGTGGCCATTCAAGATGTTTTGTTTTTTCCTTAAACCTGTTTCATGATTAATTGAACAGCATACATAAAAAAAGATAAAATTAGTTATCTATAGAACATACAAGAGTATAGTCAAATGAAACATAATTTCTAATATAAGATTCTATAAGGGTATGTGCCCATGATCTGGAGACACTGTGTCCTGGATGCAGCATCACTACACGTGTCTCTGCAGGAGAACACTGTGTCTATGCCCAAAATCAGGAGATGCTATGTTCTCCAGAATACTTGCATCTCCCGAGCATAAATTGATATGCTGCAGCTCAGGAAGCTGCACCCCAGCATGTCAGTTTACGATGCAGAGAAAACAAAATTAGTGGGCATTGGATTTCTATAAATCATAGTTCCATAGTTTTTAAGGTTGAAGGAAGTCTTTAAGTCCATTTTGTTCAACCCATAGCCTAACATGTTGATCCACAGGAAGGCAAAAAAAAACCATGTAGCTAACACTAAGCTCCACATTGGGGAAAAAAATTGCTTCCTGACTCCCCATATGGCAATCAGACTAATTCCCTAGATCAACTCCCTATCAAAGAATCTAGTATACATAACCAGTAATATTCCATTTTTCAAGAAAGGCATCCAGGCCCTTCTTAAATGTTAGTAGTGAGTCACTCATTACAACATCATGTGGCAGAGAGTTCCACAGTCTCACTGCTCTTACAGTAAAGAATCCGCGTCTGTGATTATGATTAAACCTTCTTTCCTCCAGACGTAGAGGATGCCCCCTTGTCCCCGTCTCAGGCCTAAGAGTAAAGAGATCATTAAAAGGTCTCTGTACTGTCCCCTCATATAGTTGTACATTGTAATAAGATCGCCCCTAAGCCTTCGTTTTTCCAAAATAAATAACCTCAAGTTTCATAACCTGTCTTGGTATTGCAGACCCCCCAGATCTATTATAACCTTGGTCACTCTTCTCTGAGCCCACTCTAGTTTAGCAATGTCTTTCTTATACAACAGAGACCAAAAGTGTACACAGTATTCTAAGTGTGGTCGCACTAGTGACTTGTATAAAGGTAAAATTATGTTCTCATGAGCATCTATACCACTTCTAATGCATCCCATTATTTTATTAGCCTTTGCCGCAGCTGCCTGACACTGGCCACTAAATGTGAGTTTGCCATCTACCCATACACCCAGGTCTTTTTCAGTGACAGTTTTCCCCAGTGTTCTACAATTAAGTACATAATTATACATTTTATTTCCTCAGACCAATTGCATAACCTTACATTTATCCACATTAAAGTTCAATTGACATTTCTCAGCTCAAGCCTCCAGCTTACATAAATCCATCTGTAATATAAAGTTATCCTCCTCTGTATTAATTACCCGGCAGATTTTAGTATCATCTGCAAATATTGAGATTCTACTCTGTATCCCCCTACAAGGTCATTAATAAATATGTGAAAAAGAAGCAAGCAAAACACTGACCTCTGTGGTAACTTACTGTTATCTATGACCCAGACCCAGTGTGTTCCATTAATGACCGCCCTTTGTTTCCTATCACTAAGCCAAATCTTAACCCACTTACACATATTTTCCCCTATCCCCATTGCTCTCATTTTTTTTTTTTTTCCAAATCTTTTTATTTGATTTTTCAAACATTTTACAAGTTATTCAACATATAGAAATACAAAGGTTACAGTAGTAAATTCCCCCCTCCCTTCCCCTGCAGAACAACTCTTCTTTTCAAATATGCGACGATCATGGTAGTTACAACGGTTAGTAACTATTCTTTTTTCCTGTACAGCCTTCTTATCATGTGTCTAGCCACGTGTGTAATAGTGTATTAATGGACCTCCAGCCTCCCCAGATTACCCTGTAGCTGTTCTAACGAGTACCAGGTAGAATCTCTTAAAGGCCAAACCACTGATTTAATCTCTTCGTCTGAGAGATAGTTCAAGATAAAACCCTTCCATTTGTTGAAAAATTTTCTTGTTAGGTCATCTTTATTAGTTTCTGCCTCAATTCGTTCAGATCTCATTGCTGTCTTAATGTCTTTTATTACTGATTCGTGGGAGGGTGGCTTGGCTTCCAACCAATGTCGCAATATGGCGCGTTTGGTTAAAATTGCCAATGTGTGTAGCATGCGTCTGTCATTTCTGGTACCATGGGAGTTGTCAATATAATGGAATAACCATCCATTCCTTCCTAATTCTTCCATATCTCCCACTATCTTTCCCGCCATATCTTCAGAAAATTACCAGAGAGGGCGTATCAGTTTGAATTCCCAAATACCGTGAAAGAGATCAGTGTTTGGTGTGTGGCACTTCGGGCATGCCTGCAACCTGTCTGCATTTGTCCTATTCTGATATGCTGTGAATCCATATATTGCCCTGTGTATCAGGCGGAATTGGGAGTCTCGCCATTATTCATTAACTATATTTTCTCTGAACATCTTCCAACCGTCCAGTATTTTTGTTCCTAGTGCTGCCTCTTTCAACCTATTTTCCCACCCCTTGAAGATTCGCGGTTGTGTATTCTGAGTTAGGGTTAGATTTAGATGGGGCCCCAGATCTTTGTAAAGGGTAGACACACTTGTGTTGACTATTCCCCTAGAGAGTAAGTCATCCCAAGTATTCGTCACACATTCTGACTGGACGTTAACCAATTTGTTCATGATAAAGTGTTCCAGTTGTTTGAACTGTAGCATGTGGTGTTCTGGTAGTGTTAGCAAGTGTAATAGTTCTGGACCTGTCAGCCATCTGGATTCTGTGCTGCAGAGCAGGTCGCCAGCTCTTTCTATTCCCCTTTCCCTCCAACTTTGGAAGAGACTATTTTCTCTTCCCAGAGTGAACTCAGGGTGTGCCCACAGGGAAACAAATTTGGACATTCGCCAAGAAAGGCCCTGTTTTTTTCTAATTATCTTCCATGCCGCTATGGTGTCTCTTGTTACTATTGAGTGTTTCGTCTTATCCGGGAGATTAGATCTTGATGTATGTAGTATCGAGGCCAAGTTCCACGGTCTACAAAGTTCAGATTCCAGTTCCCAGTCTGAAAACTTACTTGAGCCTCCCAACCAGTCTAAGATATGACGGACTAGGCAAATCAAATTATAATTTCGTATATCAGGTAAGGCTAGACCTCCTTGTTCTTTTGGCAGCACCAGAGTTTTCAGGCGGATTCTAGGGCGTCTGTTCTGCCACAGGAATCTGGTACACGCCCTGTTTATTCTATTTATATCCCTGTTACGTATCAACATGGGCAATACTTGAAGTGGGTAGAGGAGCCTAGAGAAGCTCATCATTTTAAGCAGGTGTCCACGACCCAGCAAGGGGAGCAGTAGCGCTGTCCATTTACTAAGGTCTGATTCCATTTTGACTAGCAGTGGTTCATAGTTTAGTCTATAGACCTGATCAGTATTTCGTGCTAGCTGTATCCCCAGGTATCTAATTGATTTTTTGGCCACTGGAATGTCAAAGATTTTATCAGATCTCCCCTTCTCCACGTCTCCCATTCGTTGTCAGAAAAAGTATCTCGCATTTTTTCTTATTTAGTTTAAACCCCGAAAAGGATCCGAATTTCTCTATCCGTTGTAATATTGCTGGTAATTCTACAGATGGGTTCTCTAAATATAAAATTATGTCATCTGCAAAGAAATTGGACCGTATCCTTTGAGATCCGATAGCTATCCCTTCAAAGTCTTCCCCACTCGTTAGGTACCTAGCTAGTGGCTCAATTGCCAGGTTGAAGAGGAGGGGTGACAGCGGGCATCCCTGTCGAGTCCCTCTGTGTAAAGTAAATACATTGGACATGAACCCCGGCGTACGCACCCTGGCTTTGGGGTTCGCATGAAGAGCCTCTATATATGATCTGAAAGGGCCCCTCAAGCCCACCGCATCTAGTACCTTGCCCAGCCATGGCCACCGGACATTATCAAAGGTTTTTTCTGCGTCCAACGTGACCATGGCTGGGTTTCTTTCTGTTTTTGCCCGTCTGTCCCATGTGACTGAGTCAATCGTCAGTAACGCCCTCCGTATGTTACCCGTTGCTGATCTTCCCTTTACGAATCCTGCCTGGTGACCACCGACCAAACCCGGGAGATATACCGCCAATCTGTTCGCCATCAATTTAGATAGTATTTTTAAATCAACATTGATTAATGATATCGGTCTGTAGCTAGCTGGCTCCTCCAGGTCTTTGCCCCCTTTTGGGATCAGTGTAATATGAGCCGTGTTCATTTGAGCAGGTATTGGGCCTCCCTGTAAGATTGAGTTGTAGAGGGATATCAGGGTGGGTACAATCATGGGGTGAATCGCTTTGTAAAATCCCCCACTAAATCCGTCTGGACCAGGTGCTTTGTGTGTATTCAGTTCCTTTATCACCCCAGTGACTTTTTCAGCTGTAACTGGTCTATTGAGGTTTAATAGTGCCGATTCGTCAAGTCGTGCTATGGGGTATGTTTGTAGCCAGTCGTCTCCCCCTTCCCCCTCTGGTGGTGTGTCGTACAGTTTAGCATAATATTTTCCAAGTATCTCTACTATTTGTTTCGGGTCCTTCTTTATCTCACCTTCCTGATTTTTAATTGCAGTGATTGTCGTGTACTGTCTTTTTCCCCTTGCCAGATTGGCCAGCAGCTTACCCGCTTTATTGCCATAGTGATACAATTTAGCCTCCCATCGCTGCCTAAACATATTTTCTTTTTGTCTCGACCACTCATTGAAAATATCCCTCCGGTGCTGCCAAGCAAACTTGTTTTCAGTTGATGGGTTGTCAAGGAAGTCTCTGTAGGAGGATCTCACTGCATCACTACTTTCTACGAAGGCCCGCTCCACCATTCGGTGTCTACCTCTTGTATAGGCTATAATTCTTCCCCTTAATACTGTTTTGGCGGTTTCCCAGAACAACGCACTATCTCCCTCGTGTTGTGCATTATCTGTCTTAAATGTCCCCCACCATTCTCCTAGTAGTTTTTTAAAGTCAGGGCTATCCTGAAATGACGTGGGGAAGTGCCAGACTATATCGTTTCCCCTAGGGTAGACATCCGACAGGGACAAACTCACTGGGCTGTGGTCAGATATCACCAGGTTGCCAATCACCGCATTGTCTGTCTTTGACAGGAGGTGATGGCTGACCAGCAATGTATCTATTCTGGACCATGAATCATGGCGGTGGGAGAAATGGGTAAATTCCCTCTCTTGAGGATTTCTCAATCTCCATATATCCCAGAGGTGCAGGTCAGATGCAAATCTTGCCAGCGGGGAAACGCTCCCCTGGCTATCTTTGTCTCTACTCCTCCTAGTATCTCCGACTCTCGGTGTATTCAGTTTTCTGTCCTCGCTGTTGTTCATGACTAGATTGAAGTCCCCCCCAACTACTATGTTGTTTTCCGTGTCTTGTAGGATGGATGGTATGAGGGACTCCAGGAACGTGCCCTGGGCCGTGTTAGGGGCATAAATATTGTGGATGCTTAGGGTCATGCCCGAACATTCTACCAGTATGTGTATGTGGCGTCCTTCTGCCAGGCTATCATGTGAGATGAGTCTATGTGCTAGCGCTTTGTTAATCAAAATGATCACTCCCGCTTTTCGATCTAGCGCACCTGAGCCAATTACTTCGCCCACCCAGAATTTTTTGAGTCTAAAGAAGTCCTCTTCCCTTAGATGGGTTTCTTGTAAAAGAACAATGTCCCCTCGTAGTTTTTTAAGTAAAAAAATAGGGGGGGGAACAAGAGGCGCAATAGTGCCCTATCACTAGTGACACTAATGTATGCGGTGGGTATGAATTCACTCACCTAGCACAGTTGTGAGACCCACAACTGGTGTAAAAGCATTTGGCATTAAATGCAGCTGCTGCAGGACTTCCACCTTCCACATGCACGTGGGAATCATCCAGAAGTTACCTCAGGGGAAATGGTGTATCAGTGTCCGCGCTGCTGAAATCCCAAGAAAACGATCCGGAAACCATATGTAGGTTGCATCAATCATCCATTTATTCCTTTCCTACGCGTTTCAACACTGTCCTAGTGATATCCCTGAGGAAGACACTAGGACAGTGTTGAAACGCGTAGGAAAGGAATAAATGGATGATTGATGCAACCTACATATGGTTTCCGGATCGTTTTCTTGGGATTTCAGCAGCGCGGACACTGATACACCATTTCCCCTGAGGTAACTTCTCGTAGTTTTTTAAGATGTCGAAGGATCATTGAACGTTTACCCGGGGAGCGTAAACCCTTCACGTTCCATGATAGAATCTGTACCATTGTGTGTTGAAATAGTGGGTTTGGCTGCTCGTCGCCAGGTTGAAAACCTCTCTTATCCCTAGCAAGATTCGTCTGCCTTGTTCTGCCTCATAAATCCCATTCGAAAACATCAACACATAACAAGCCCAACTTATAATTTTCAACATAACAAAGCCCATTAGTTTCCCCCCCTCCCTCCTCCCATATCCCTCTTTCTTCTCAAGATTAGTTACATCTTCCGACATCCTGAGTGCCATTCCCCTCCTTCGTAGCTCCTACCCTCCCGCCTCTAGAACACGATAACATATAAAATGCAATGCCCGCCCTCTCGACGATTATCCCCATATCTTTGAGCATTTTGTTGCAAAAGTCTACACCTCGATCTGGCCAAGGTGTTAGCAACGCCAGTACAGATTACAAAGTGTAGTGAAGGGAAAGAGACGAGGAGAAAGAAAAAGAAAAAAAAAAAAAAAAAAAAAAAAAAAAGGGAACAAAATGTGCCCACGTAGGTCTGCGGTAAGGGCGTGCTAGTTTGTGCTGGTAATTGTTCTCCATGCCATTGCGTGGAACAGGGTCCACCTAGTCTGGTGTTCCAAGAACGCCGCTTGTAACTGGTTCAGTGTGGCCAAATGTTTATCGGTATTTGTGGAAGCCACTAGTCGTGTCCATCAGTATTGACAGCTGAGTCTTGAGCTGCGTGCTCTTCTGGTGTCTTTCTGTACGGCTTTGTAGCTGCTGCTTGGGGACGACTAGATCTCGAGTCTTCCTGCTCTGCGGTGCTGGGTGAGTTGGGCCCTGAATTGTCGTCCGTGCGTCTCCTGTTGCGGAAGTCTCCCTCCTCTCTCATTGTCAGATTACGCCATGCTTCCCTCGCATCCGTGTAGAATCGTGGTTTACCATCTCGTCCTGTCACCTTAAGTGTGGCTGGGTACAGCATTTGGAATGGGGTACCTCTTTTGAATAACATGCTACACACGTCGTTGAATGCTCTCCTCTTTTTGACTACTTCAGGGGATTGGTCGCCATATATAAACACTTTATGGCCCCTTAACATCAATGGTTGGCGCCTTTTTCTGAAAGCTATTAGTAGTTTTTCCTTGTCTTTATAGTCCAGATACCTCATTATGATCTGTCTGGGTTTTATGGTTTCTGAATTTTGCGGGCCATTTCTGCTGTTTGCCCCTCTTGCTGTCTGGGGGGGTCCCACCCGATGCACCCTTTCCACCCTGCACCGTCTCTCAAATCCCAGGGCTTGGGGCAGATCAACTTCGCAGATGTCATTTAATTGGTTATTAGGTATAGATTCGTGCATCCCTACAATCCTCAGGTTGTTGCGCCTGGATCTGTTTTCTAAATCGTCTAATTTAGCTTTCATCCACATTGATTCTTTGCAGACAGTATCTAGTTGTTGTTCAAGAGCTAGCACTCTATCTTCATAGTCAGATATCCTCTGCTCAGCTTCTGTTAGTCTAGTTTCGTGCTGCTGTGTGGTGGTTTGCAGCTCTGTCAGTGCCGTCTGCACTGTGTCTCTGACTGCCCTACTAAGTTCAGCTGTAAGATGGGCTTTCAATTCTGTCACTAGTGCAGATTGTAACTGAGGTTCCATTAAATTGTCAGTCTCCTGTCTTATGGCCGGTGCTGACACTGCCTGGCGTTTCTGTGGACTTAATGAGGTCTCTTCCCCTCTCTGCTGTCTCGTGCCTGCTTGTTGCCCAGCATTAGCATTAGCATTACCTCTGTCCTTTGTTTTCCCACCTGCCGCCATTTTACCGCTTCCTCCAGATGCAGTGTTGTGGCGTCTCGCGGTGTTTGCGGTGCCCGAGCTGCGTAGCCACGGGTCCATGAGGTCCCGACTTGTGCCGCGGGGTCTCTCCTCTCCTCCGCTATCAAGATCGGGGCTCTCCGGCGGGTAGATTGCGGGTATTGGGCGGTGGGTGTCGGAAGCTGCTCGTTCACCGCGCGGCCATCTCCAGGACCGGAACCGGAAGTATTGCTCTCATTTTATGTATCGACCTTTTGTGTGGCACCGTATCAAAAGCTTTTGAAAAATCCATATACACCACATCCACTGCATTTCTTTGGTCCAGTCCAGAACTTACTTCTTCAATCCTAACCACTGTGTGTGTACTGTACAAAGCAATATTTTAGACACAGCAAAAACACTACGTCCAAAACGCTGCTAATGCTGATCGTGGGCACATACCCTAAGAGGTCATGTAATAATTACATCATATCAGTATTATGCTATAACGTGATATATTACTTAATTACTTAACAATGTTCAAAATACTATCCATATAATAGTAAAGTAGAGTAAATAAAGAGGAGAGTAGAAAGAAGAGAGCTCAGAAATAGAAGAGAGTTATCAAATACTGTAGGTCAGTTCAGGAGCACTAATGGATATGTTGATTCATCTCTGCCTGTTCTATTGAAACAGTCAGAATTAGTTTTATTATGTGCTGAGAGTCTTTCAATTCTACATAGGAAATCTAATTCTGAGGCCTAATCCTGTATAGATGAGGCTGTCTTACTGCATCATCTTTTTTGAATAATGGAACAGGAAGCTGTTAAGCAATGCTTCAAAAATCCTCTTTTAATACTTTGTAAAGAACCTGGAATCTAAGAGACAAATCTGATAGGAGGGGATCTAAATATTTTTTTTACCAGAAATATGTTTGCACTAATCAAAAACTTTGTTCCAAAGATGGAGGAAAGGTCAGATCTGACTGCTGAAACTGGCTGGATGGTGGAGGTAAACAATTGTAGTTGTACGGTAGATACAAGAACCACAACACAAATTGGTCTGGATAAAGATCTTTGGGCTGATTTAAAGTTGGTAAAGTAAGGTAAATTGTGCAGAATTTTTTTAGTCCGTTTTTTTAAATTATAGCCTATACCATAAATCTCTTGACTCCTATTTCTGAGGGAAATCTGGGTTATCAAAGATTGGAGCCAGTGGACCAGGAACGTTATATAAATTAAACTTTAGAATAAGTTGACCACAGACTCAGAGAAGATTGGTTATTAATGGGTGAAATGAAGGTCGAGTAATTTTGGGAGTCCAGGCAAAGAGGTACATGTTAGAGAAGATAAAGAAGATTCCAATGTGACCCACTGCTTCTTCTTAGCAAAAGAGAAAAGAAAAATTTCAGCTCACCCATTCAGAGGATCCTCTAAGGCAACTTCTGCATTTCAAAGCAATCTGCTGGAAAACCAGATGATAGACATGGGCACCACAGCGTGGTTAATCCTTGTAAAACTCTCTTCTGTGCAATCCTCGGTAGGGAAAACCTGTTGTACTGAAGACACTGGAGTAGCCCCTTGCTGTAGAGATGGTCTCCTGGCTTGTTGTTCTGGATTAGACAGTAATCAAGTGTAGCTTTGTTGGGATTACTTTATTCCTCAGAGATGTAAGGAAATGCTCCATGCAACTTCATCCAGCTTTGCTCATTACTTGCCTTAATCTGAGGAAAACCTATGGGTCCACACCCAGCGCACGGAGCTGTCCAGGTCCAGGCAGGAAAATGGAATCAAGAATGGCGGATCGAGCGCTGGAAAAAGCAAGTGTTTTTTTTTTTTATTCAAAAAAATTTATTGAATACATATTAAAAAATTATAGTGTGCAGACAGCAGAACTAGACATTAGTTAGCCGCATGTAGCACAGACGATCTTATGCGTTTCAGCATAGAGCCTTACTTTTTGAGCGCTGGGTCAACCATTCTTGAATGCTTCTTCTTGTCACGATAAAACCAGTCTACTAGATGAACCAGAATAGCTGATGAAAAATAGAGCTGAATATCAGGAAGAGCAGCACCCCCTTTAAGTATGGATCTAGTTAAGAATCTTCATGAGAAATGAGGTCTGTTTCATCTCCATATGAAGTTACAACAAGCTGTATTCAGTTGTTTAGAGCAGGGGTCCCCAACTACCGGTCCGCGGACCGGGACAAGGCCGTGGGGGTCTTTGTGCTGCCAGCTTCCCTGCCCCCCCTGCAATGACCCTGCCCACTGCACCCCTCACCTCCAGCACTACGCCGCTGAGATGAGGTCTCTGCCTCAACTGCGTGTGTAGATGTAGGAGGGGAGCTGTCGGACAATCATGCCCTGATTAGCTCGCTACTGCTGCGTTGTAATTGGCCGACTGCTTCACTCGTACAACTAAACAGCTGAGGCAGAGACGTGGCCGGAGTTTTTTTTATATCTCCAAGCACATCATGTGACGCGGTTGGAAATAGCTGCCTCTGCCTCAACTGTTTAGTTTTACTGCCAGCAGAAGAGGTGAGCGTCAAATGAAGAGCCTGGGTGTGTGTGTGTGTGTGTGTGTGGGCAATGACTGTGTGTTGGGGGGTTACACAAGGGGCAGTGACTGTATGTGGGGGTATTCAGAGGTCAGTATATGTGTGGGGGGGGTTATACAAGGGGCAATGACTGTGTGTGGGGGTATTCAGGGGTCAGTGTGTGTGGGGGGTTTACAAGGGCAGTGACTGTGTGTGGGGGGTATTCAGGGGTCAGTGTGTGTGAGGGGTTATGCAAGGGACAACATCTGTGTGTGGGGAGTATTCAGGGGTCAGTTTGTGTGTGTGGGATTATACAGGGGGCAGTATGTCTGTGTGGGGATTATACAGGGGGGCAGTGTATGTGGGGGGAGAATTTATGCTATAAGGAGGGATATGACACTGCATTAAACTATGAAGAGCTGTGATGCTGCATTATATTATATGGAGGGTATGAGGCTGCATTATATTATATGGATGGATATGAGGTTGCATTATATTTTATGGAGGGCTATGATGCTGCATTATACTATATGGAGGGATGTGAGGCTGCATTATATTATATGGATGGCTATGAGGTTACATTATACTTTATGGAGGGCTGTGACGCTGCATGATACTATATGGAGGGCTGTGACACTGCATTATACAATATGTAGGGATGTGAGGCTGCATTATACAATGTGGAGGTCTGTGACGCTGCATTATACTATATGGACGGCTGTGAGGCTGCATTATATTATATAGAGGTCTATGCCACTGCATTATACTATATGGAAGGCTGTTAGGGGATATTGTGGGCTGCATGGGGCTGATGAGGATATTGTGGGCTGCAAGGGGATGATGGGGATATTGCGGGCTGCAAGGGGATGATGGGGATATTGTGGGCTGTAAGGGGATGATAGGGATGGAAAAATAAGACATCCCCTGAAAATAAGGCGTACCGCATCTTTCGGGCAAACAGGGTACTAAACACCACCCCTTCTTCATAGCCCCGCCCCATAAGTTCAAAGCCCCGCCCTGCAGGGCCATGGAAAAATGGTCTTGCATGAAGCCTGTCCCCGGTGCAAAAAAGGTTGGGGACCCCTGGTTTAGAGAATGGGCAAGGTAATACTATTGGAACCGATTGAAATAGATTGAGAAATTTAGAGAGAATATCTATTATCAACACAAAGGTTTATGGTTAGGATGAAAAACTGGGAAGAAAAGTTGATAATTGTCCATGTAGATATTTTAGTTAGCAGAAATGCCACCAAAAGGGGAAAAGAGCTTTGTAGTGAACATGCTTCAACAGGAGGTAAATTGATATTAAGTTATTCTGATTTTGTGAGATTAATGTTAACGGTGCTCAGGAGACTATAGATCTCGAACTGCTTCAGTATAGAGGTTAAGATTATTCTAGGTTCTCTGATGTATAATAGAACATAATTGCATATAATGTGAGTTTATGTGTTTTATGAGCAGTTGAGATGCCCTGGATATTAGTTATTCCTCAGGGCTCTTTCCAGGTGCTCCATTACAATTACATAAACAAAAAAGCAATCTGAAAAAATTCCATTGCAACTAACTTTAGCTGTGCGTTTCTGACATAACACCATTATTGGTTAAGTATATTGAAGCAAAGATTAATCTTCTTTGGGGCACTCAGAAGAAATGGCCAGCTAACCTAGCCAAATGCCTTTTCAGCATATACAAATAAAATGCAAGGTTTTGTTTTGTTTTTGTTTCTTTATTTAGCATGTGAAATTTAAAGCATTGTTTTAATAGAATTATCTCTTCCCTTCCTATGAAGGACAAATCCAACCTGATTGTTATGTATGAGGGGAAGCAAGCATGGGGCCAATCTCATGGTGATATTCTTAGAAAGTAATTTAATGTCTATGTTAATTGGGAAAGGTTGCCCATAGCTCGAGCACATTGTCTTTTCCAGATTTTGATATAACCTAGTTTGGTGGAGACATCTTGATGACTTGCAGTATTTCTTCTTCATTGAAGGGCTTTTCTATAGCACTATGTACCGTATATCTTCATATAAATGAAGCAAAAGATGAAGTTTAAGGATACCTTTACATGCCGCAATATTTGCTGGGAATCCTGCCGGCGATATGTCGCCCTGAAACTATCGCCGTCAAATTGCCTCCCAGTTGCAGCGTGTAATTGGGGAATTTGGCGGCGATAAATCGCCTTTCACCTGGTTCCTGATTCCTGAGCACTGCTCCAAAATCAGAGGCAATCATGAAGGCGAGATTCCCGGCTTTTGGCTTGTGATAAGGCGATAGTGATGGAATCTGCGTCGCCTATTGATTTCCCGTAGGTGTGCCACAGTGTGCTGGAGTCCGTGCCCTATCTGCGATGATTGGTGGGGGATAATGTGTTCCCATTGGCTGTCAGTTCACAGGGCGCCATATTTGAAGAGCTGTCCATTCAGCAACACACACATCTTCGATGGCGTCATGTATTAGCCAGCCTTCCAGAGCAGGCTGACCAATCATAACGCTATTGCGTTGTCCAATGAGTGTGTTTGGGGCACGGTGTAAACCAGTCTGGTACGCCTATGTTCTCACCGCGCTGAACATGTACGCCCACATTCCTTTGGGGATTGCAGCGTGTAAAGCGGTGAGGGAAGTTGACCAGATTGGTTCCGCTGTGGGTGAGGCAATTTCTGGGGCGACACATCGCCTTAGGTTGAGGGCGAAATTGTGGCATGTAATGGCGCCATCGGTGATCTGAGGCGACCATGAAAAACGTGCTCGTGCACGTTAGATCGCCACATATTGCCACAAAATATTGCGGCGTGTAAAGGTACCCTAAAGCAATATTATGTGCCTTGGACTTTTAGACATTGACCCATGCACCAAAAAAAATAAAATATGTGAAATGTTTGCTTGTTAGACCCAGGTATAACTAGTACTGGGTCCTCTGCTTGAAATGTTGTATGGCAGCATAGTAATTGCTAATAGAATTTATATGAACCTGCTGTAAACATTGTTTTAAGGGCACAATCAGAAAGCTGTATAACTTGGACAATGATCACATCACAATACTTGGACTGACGGGCGGCTCCCCTGACTCGAGTGTGACAGCGGCATAGAAATACATGAAGCTGTCACACTCTGGTCAGGAGAGCCGTGGACAACCCAGGCTAATCAATGCAATCCTCGTCCAAGTTATATGGCTGTCTGACTTCATACTCACACAAAGTACATTCAGCACAGAGGCTTTATTGTTGGAAGATTTCTATGACTGGATGGAAGTAATTCACTTTTTAGACAACACAAACATTTATACATTATACTCTATTAACTTCTAATCGCTTTGTTATCATTATTTGATTGTGTTAGCATTCATAGCACATTTTTACAAAATAAAAATTAGTTATATACTGTGCTTCAACTGCAAAACATTTTGATATGTCAATAGTTGATAGACTCGTATTGATAAATGTGGCTATAAATGTAATCATCTATTAGTTTTGTTATAACCTAAGGCAGACAATATAGTTATTCCAGGACCTTGCTTTTAGGCTGGCTTCACATTAGCGTTTGTGTCTGCATGCTGATGGCATGCAGACACAAACGCTGTCAGAAGCAGGGACACTTTGATGTGTCCGCAGCGGATAATGTCCGCCTGCGGACACATCACTATGGAGCCCGGCAGCCAATCGGCGCTGTCCGGGGGCGGGCCGGAGGCGGAGATCAGCGCCGGAGATCTCCGCCCCCCGGCCGCCGGTAAGCTCCGGGACTGTCGGCGGGGAGAACAGCTGATCTGAGAGCTGTTTGAATCTTCCCGCGCCGACACTGTGAGGAGATGTCGGCGCGGGAAGATTCAAACAGCTTTCAGATCAGCTGTTCTCCCCGCCGACATCGCTATGAGATTACAGGCGGGGGGAGAAGGAGGACAGCAGAGGGTCAGCTGATCTCCCGGTGGCCGTCGGTGAGCTCCTGTGACATCACCGGCGGCCACCGGGAGATTTTTCAATGCGTCCGCAGCGTTCTCCTGCTGTGTCATGCAGAGGACACTGCGGACCCATTGAAGACAATGCTTTTTTTGTACGCTTGGGGACGCTTGCTGATTGTCCAAGCTCCCCAAACGCACAAAAAAAACCAACATGCTGCGTCCCGGGTGCGGATGCTGGACACCGGAAGCAGCAGATATCGTCCGCATCCGCACCCGAACGCAGCAAACGCAGGCACCATGCGTTCCTATGTTAAACATAGGAACGCAGTGCGCATGCGTTTAACTGCGTATGGGAACGCAGCAAAACGCTGCCTTCCCATACGCAAATGTGAAGCCAGCCTTACATTGACTCTGAGATAAAATCTGGTTAGTTCTGTATCTGACTCCTCGTGACTCCATCCCTAAATAACAAGCATTTATTGCTAAGATGATTCTGCAGTGAATCTCATCTGAGCGTCTGCAAACATGATTAAAGTCCGCTCAATGATCAGACACTAAGCTCCCCAATGACTGCCCCAGGCTAAAGATTACTGTATTAACCGCTTCCACTGAGATAAGCACACATGTCCAAGACAAGAGAAAAGCACATCAAGGTACACAAGAGAAATATCTTAGAGCAGCTGTTTAATGTGATATTAATGTTACTGGACCTCATGTTTTTATTGATGTACAGTATTCTTTAAACATTTTGCTGAAACTCCAGTTTTTAAAGAGGTTAACCAACCTACCAAAAATAAAAGTGCACATATTATATAACAAAACCAGAAAAATACTCCTCTCTGCTTTTCCCCTGGTAATCCTGCATTGGTATCTTGGCAGTTCTCCCATTCTTTGCTTACAAGCGCACAACATGTGACCATTGCAGCCAATCAGTAGCTACATTCAGTACTACTGGCGCCAGGACAGTTATTTGTCATATTTGCCACAAGGCACTGGAGGTCCGGGGCCTAGGGTAGCAGATTGTATGGGATAGTGCCAGTTTAAAATAATTTTTCTGTATCCTCCTCACCTCCAGACTAAATAACAAGACCAGCATTTCTACAGAATGGGGGTTGCATTAAGTTATGTCTAGGTCTTTAACATGTGAATACAAATGAATATTCAAATATTATGATGCTTCCAGGACCAGCATCACTGCAGCGCCGCATGGGCAGCTGAGACATGGTAGACAGAAGAAGATAAGCACTCCAAGAAGCTGAAGATATAAGAAACTTTTATGATAAATGAAGGATTAGTATAGTATAGTGAAGGATAGTGTGAGGACACAGTATGGAGAGGGGCAGGGTTGAGGGGGACAGTGTGAAAAGTAAGAAGTATGTAGGCTGACAAAATGAAAAAGGGACACAAGCATGAAGAGGGACACTTGGAGATGAAGAAATTTTAGGAAACTCCGGTGCAACATGCTGTTATTCTTCTTTATTAATTTAGATCAAAATCTTCACAAATGCCCCCGAAGGGGAAACAATATACACGTTTCGGAGGATCACTCCTTAGTCATTAGTACATAAATGAATCCATCACATTATTATATACACTCGTAAAACATTAAAAACACACAAGCACATTAGAAATAATTGCAGAAGTAAATTAACCATTTAATCACTGTGAGGAAATTGCAAGAGAACTGTATAGCAAGAAGAATTTCAACTCTGATTGGTTTAAATTGATTCAAACTTGTGTTGTTGTCACTAGCAACCAAATGAATAGTTGCTTATGTGTCTTTATTCTAATTTTATATGTATAACAATTGTACATATCTAATTATATTTTCAAAAGAAAAAAAAAAAAATATATATATATATGTATATAATGCAATTTCATGCAGTGTTTTGCTCTAATTCTCAATCCACAACACTGCAATGAATATTGTCTTATAATAATGATGATATAAGAAGAAAATAAACATATATATATATATATATATATATATATATATAATATGTACCAAGAAAAAATGTCTCTGCAGCACACAGCTACTACCAATATCGTACATATGCTAACAAGCAAAAAAACTCATTATTCTTAATTTTTGTTTTCTGGAGGTCTTAGTTCATACATTGGCCAATGTCTGCTTGCTCACCAACCACGTCACGGTATCCCCAGGTCTCATGAGTCCTGCGCTGACAACTTTTTTCTAGGTATTTGACCCAGCATCACTGCTAGCACCAGTTCACATTGTGTCTTGAGTGCTGTGCAGTTTTTTTGCTTTGTAAAATATAATATATATATATATATGTCCACAATGACAATACCAAATAGTTAATCCGAAAAAAAGAAAAGAAAATAATTATATATGTACCATTAGATTAAAGGGAACCTGACCCCTAAAAATGAGCCCCCAGCCTTTTAAGACCTGTCCCTGCACCATCCTAATCTCTTTCTAGACATCCATTTGTCTGAAAAATGGCTATTTGTTAAGTTCATAAAAGTTAGTTTTTTACCTGCAGAACTGCGGCTTATCATTTCTTGAGAAGTCACAGAGGGCATTCCCTGTGGCTTCTCATCGCCGCCTGCAATGTAATTATTCACGCCCCTATGGGCGTGCTAAACAATACAGTGCCTCCTCGCCACTGTAGATAAGCTGCCGCAAACCAAGCTCAATGCGCATCGCAAAGTAAGCAGTACACCCATTTACGTGATTAGCGTCATAGCAGCTATACCGCCCATCTACAGTGACAAGAAGGCACTGTATTGTTTAGCACGCCCATGGGGGCATGAATAATTACTTTGCAGGCGGCTTGGGCATCCCTGCGCTGTGGATTCCAGCCCCCAGCTGCTAAGCTGTACCTGGCTAGACATAGAAATTGCGCGGAGCCCCACGCATTTTTTTTATTATTTAATGAATTTCAGAGTCAGAGTCTCAGAGTCAGAGTCAGAGTCTCAGAGTCGGAGTCGCCTCGGAGTCGGAGTCGCCTCGGAGTCGGAGTCTCCTCAGAGTCGGAGTCTCCTCAGAGTCGGAGTCTCAGAGTCGGAGTCTCAGAGTCGGAGTCGCCTCAGAGTCGGAGTCGCCTCAGAGGCGGAGTCGTCTCGGAGTCGGAGTCATCTCGGAGTCGGAGTCGTCTCGGAGTCGAGTCGGAGTCGGAGTCGTCTCAGAGTCGGAGTTGTCTCGGAGTTGGAGTCGTCTCGGAGTCGGAGTCGTCTCGGAGTCGAGTCGGAGTCGGAGTCGGAGTCGTCTCGGAGTCGGAGTCGTCTCGGAGTCGGAGTCGTCTCGGAGTCGGAGTCGTCTCGGAGTCGAGTCGGAGTCGTCTCGGAGTCGGAGTCGTCGTCGGAGTCGGAGTCGTCTCGGAGTCGGAGTCGTCTCGGAGTCGGAGTCGTCTCGGAGTCGGAGTCGTCTCGGAGTCGGAGTCGTCTCGGAGTCGAGTCGGAGTCGGAGTCGTCTCGGAGTCGGAGTCGTCTCGGAGTCGTCTCGGAGTCGGAGTCGAGTCGGTGTCGGAGTCGTCTCGGAGTCGGAGTCGTCTCGGAGTCGGAGTCGTCTCGGAGTCGAGTCAGAGTCGGAGTCGGAGTCGTCTCGGAGTCGGAGTCGTCTCGGAGTCGGAGTCAAAAAAATGCGTGGGGCTCCGCGCAATTTCTATGTCTAGCCAGGTACAGCTAAGCAGCTGGGGGCTGGAATCCGCAGCGCAGGGATGCCCAAGCTTTCTGGGCACCCCCCGCTGCAAATTGCAGCCCGCAGCCGCCCCAGAAGATGGCGCGTTCATTGAAGCGCCATCCTCTGGCGCTGAACCCCGCTCTTCCAGCGGCCCTGGTGGCGGTGGCACGCTGGGTAATAGAGGTTAGGGCCAGCTTTGTATTATCAGCTGGCCCTAAGCCCGAAATTTATGGCGGTCACGCCAATATTAGACATGACCGCCATGAATTTCTATTAAATTGTTTTAAAAAAAAACACAACACAGAGAAATTTTTTTATTAGAAATAAAAAAAAAAGCCATTAGAGACTCCATCTTTAATTAAAAAAATCCTCTTCCGTCCGACGCAGTCCAAAACGCGATGTCCTCTCTGCTCATCCGTGTGCATAGATATTGATGTATATGCACAGGGAATGAGCAGACTGAGAACAATCTCAGCACTGCTACATCATCTCTGTGCACAGACATTCATGTCTGTACACAGGGAATGAGCAGACTGAGAACAATCTCAGCTCTGCTACATCAGGCAGCAGGCAGGCTCTAGGACCCTGGAGCCAGCACACAAAGAAGACAGGACTCTTATCTGTGCGAGTTTCCCAGCCAGCGATTAGAGTTGCAAAGTAAACGAGCAATGCAAATAAATGGCAAAACTAGGATTGCTTCAGGCTGAAGCTTCCGAGACACATCTGCGATTTGTAAATCTCACACTACTCGCTATTACTCGCTTCCCCATTCATTAACATTGGACTCGCTAGACTCGCAACGAGTAGCGAGTCCTGTGCTCGGACTCGCTAGAGTCAAGCGATTCCGAGTAATTTAGGATTCACCCATCACTAATATATATATATATACTAGCTGTGAGCCCGATGCAAATGCATCGGGTGTCTAGATTATTTTTAAATTTATTTTAAGATTTTCAAATAATAATCCAATTATTCCAATGACATCTTTACACCAACTACATATATTTGTATGGTTGATATCATTTAAGGAAAATTGAACTATTATGTTGTAAGGGTCTTAGAACACAAAGTAGCAACTCGCCCTATACTTTCTATGGGGATTACCGCAACCGCGCAGCAAGTAGACTCGCAATGGCCTCGCGGCCATTGCACGCGCTACACAGCGACTCGCAATGGATCCCCATACAAAGTATAGGGGGACATGCGGCAGGTGCGGCGGCTGAGGTAGCGACTCGCAATGGCCTCGCGGCCATTGCTCGCGCTACACAGCGACTCGCAATGAATCCCCATTGAAAGTATAGTGGGACTTGCGGCAGGTGCGGCGGCTGAGGTAGCGACTCGCAATGGCCTCGCGGCCATTGCTCGCGCTACACAGCGACTCGCAATGGATCCCCATACAAAGTATAGGGGGACATGCGGCAGGTGCGGCGGCTGAGGTAGCGACTCGCAATGGCCTCGCGGCCATTGCTCGCGCTACACAGCGACTCGCAATGAATCCCCATTGAAAGTATAGTGGGACTTGCGGCAGGTGCGGCGGCTGAGGTAGCGACTCGCAATGGCCTCGCGGCCATTGCTCGCGCTACACAGCGACTCGCAATGGATCCCCATACAAAGTATAGGGGGACATGCGGCAGGTGCGGCGGCTGAGGTAGCGACTTGCAATGGCCTCGCGGCCATTGCTCGCGCTACACAGCGAACCTCGCAATGGATCCCCATACAAAGTATAGGGGGACATGCGGCAGGTGCGGCGGCTGAGGTAGCGACTCGCAATGGCCTCGCGGCCATTGCTCGCGCTACACAGCGACTCGCAATGAATCCCCATTGAAAGTATAGTGGGACTTGCGGCAGGTGCGGCGGCTGAGGTAGCGACTCGCAATGGCCTCGCGGCCATTGCTCGCGCTACACAGCGACTCGCAATGGATCCCCATACAAAGTATAGGGGGACATGCGGCAGGTGCGGCGGCTGAGGTAGCGACTCGCAATGGCCTCGCGGCCATTGCTCGCGCTACACAGCGACTCGCAATGGAGCCCCATAGAAAGTATAGGGAGACTTGCGGCAAGTGCGGCGGCTGAGGTAGCGACTCGCAATGGCCTCGCGGCCATTGCTCGCGCTACCTCAGCGGTAAATCGCTAAGTTTGTGGCCGAGCCTCTGGTTCTATTTTCGGCCAGCGACTCGCAATGGCCGCTTCGCGGCCATTGCTCGCGCGTGGTGACGTCACAGTGTGACATCGCCACGGCGTTTTCGGGGGCCGACACGATTTTGCCTACGGCAATTATAGAGTAGATATAGTAGATTAGTATATTGGTGCAGCACAGTAACTGCTCCTCTCCTCCTTGCTGTATAAGTATACAAGATAAAGAACTGCAGCACTCTTCTTTTTGAAACAATTCCCTTTATTCGGCCATCAGGTGGGGAGTGAGTATAAGCATTTTAAAGATATTCATGGGGGAAAACTTGCATCACTGAAAATTAAAGGCATGGAACGTATTTTTCGCACTTATCGTGGGGGCAATTGGTGGGAGAAATCCCTTCATGATAAGGAAAAATTATGGATTCTACAATTGGATGCTAGGATCCCTCATGGATTGAACTATAGAAGCGACCATCTATACTTTTATTGATTTATGATTCTAATCCTTGGCATTGTCCTGTAAATGTATAGTGGAAATATCTACTATATAATTGCCTAATCATGTCTGTCACAGAAATCGCGCGCCAGCTCGCCAGCGCTCATTGGTCGCCGCCAGCCGCGGCAACCAATGAGCGCAGCATATGCAAAACAGCAGCGTGCATTAGCGACGCGGCATTGTCATGACAGCGCTACACTCACATAGCGGGCGGGAAAGCCGACTTCACTGTCGGCTTTCCCGCCCCGCTATTTGAAATGAACAGCTGATGCTTCGGCATCAGCTGTTCATTCAGAGTAGCCGGCCCAATAAAAATAATAAAAATGAATACTTACCCTCCGATGGTGATATGTATCACATGACCGCAAGCGGCCTATCAGCGCCACGTCAATCTGAGTTACTCTGATACCACGACAGGTCCTAGCAGGTCAATTCCTGCGTCGGCTCCTGGCTCCCGGACACTCGAACACCCGTCAGAGGGTAAGTATTCATTCTTTATTATTTTCATACATTTGCCTTTATTTAATTTTGATTTCGCAGTGTATATTAATACACTGCGAAATCAAATGGGGGCAGTCACAGATGGGAGGAGGAACATGATTCTTCCTCCCGTCTGTGACATCAGATGCAGCAGTGCTGGCCCCTATGGGAGAAAACGCAGGCGCTGCTGCGTAAAGAATTAACAGGTCAATTCTTTACGCAGCAGTGTTTTCTCACATAAAAGCGCTGCATATTTTTACGCAGTGTCTGAACGAAAACGTGAATTTCCCATTCACTTTGCTGCCAGACACAAGGCACATTGCTTATTTTTGAAAAGCGCGCGTAAAAAAGCACATAAAAATATGCAATGTGTGAACGTAGCCTAATACATATTTACAGGACCTCTGATGATGTCACAATCATGGCCGAAGCAAGGTCACATGACTGTGACATCACCAGAGGTCCTTAAGCTAAACACACAAAGCACCAGGAGCCAGGTACTGCAGACCACTTACACCCACACACCCTACACTCACACTCACCCACCACTCACACTGACCCTACACTCAGGTCACACTCATCCCTGCACTCAGATCACACTCAGCCCTGCACTCAGGTCACACTCACCCTGCACTCAGGTCACACTCACCCTGAACTCACATCACACTCAGCCCTGCACTCACGTCACACTCAGCCCTGCACTCACGTCACACTCTGCCCTGCACTCAGATCACACTCTGCCCTGCACTCACGTCACACTTGCCCTGCACTCACGTTACAATTCGCCCTGCACTCACGTCACACTCAGCCCTGCACTCCCCTCACACTCACCCTGCACTCATCTCACACTTAGCACTAAACTCATCCTGCACTCACGTCACACTCTGCCCTGCACTCACGTCACACTCTGTCCTGCACTCACATCACACTTAGCCCTGCACTCACATCAAACTCACCTTGCACTCACCTTACACTTAGCCCTACACTTACCTTGCACTCACGTCACACTGTCTCTCTAACGCAAAACCCACGTCGCTGATTGTTCGCGGCTGGCTAGGCGCGACCAATCAGAGACGCGGGATTTCCATTACAGTGAAACAGGCACAGTCCGCCCGGTCTCCCAGCCCCCCTCCGCTCAGTCTCCTGCCTGTTGCTCACCAGCTCCACGTTCCCTCCCGGCCGCCGCTCCTTGCTCAATCTGCCCGCCGCTCCATCTCCTCGCCGCTCACCCCGCCATTCTTCTTCTTCTTTTCGTGGCATAGACTGCAGAAATTCAAAGGCCGCGAGGGTAGGGGTGGAGCTACCAATGTGGGCGTCATAATGGCTGTGAACAAGGGCACGCCCACCACATCAGGGCTATGCTCTTGGACATGCCTATTATGACGCCCCTGTTAACTCCCCCCAAGGCCTTGGAATTGCTGACATCTATGCTGGAGAAAGAAGAATAAGACATGCTAGGGTGACAGGCAGCTGGACAGAAGCCTGGAGCAGGTGAGAACTGAGGGGGGCCACCGCCGCACACCCACATATTCTAGAATACCTGATGTGTTAGAATCGGGCCACCATCTAGTTTGAATATAATTATTGTCAAGAGCTGTTGTTCTGTTATGTAGTTATTGTGACAGGTTGGCCCATACATGGGATGGTTTTCGAGATTATATGGTGATGTTCCACCATTAATATAGTTTATATTTGAGTACTATGCCATTTCATACTAAAATAACCAAGTTTTCTGCGTTTAAAATAACAATTTCTCGGACATCCCATGGTGGTTTATCTGTTTCATTTCAAATGTCATTATAATTCGTATCAACGTGATACTGCTGTAGTTGCCGCATTTGTGGAGATTGTGATTTTCGGCGTTTTTTTTTGCACTGTTTCTTATTCGATGTGCTGTCCACAGAGGATTGTGAACGATAATTCTCCTCGACTCACATTTATTAGTGGTCATAATACTTCAACTCGCAATGACAGCACACCGATAGAAACAGTGCACACTAGTTCTACTGACTACATCTTTTGTAGCACTATAAATGAGTGTACTAATTTTACAGAGGAAAGTTACTATAGAAGAGCAATACATTGAGTTGAGATTTATCTGTGCATTTCTATCTTATGCTTTATAGTGCTTTCACTTTTATGTGAGAGTATTCATAAATGTAGAACTCAGTCATATGCAATTTTATATCAAATGCGGTATAACCAATGCTTTTTTTGTTGGGGTACACGGTGGCACGGCGTACCAGAAAATATGCAGAAGGGGCAGAGCTATATGGGGACTGCCGCCCACTGCCTGGTGCACAGGATCTCCCGGCCGTCCGACAGTACATCCCCCCGCTCCTCGCCTCAGTACTGGCAAATATTCTTTTACAAAAAAAAGCTCTGGGTATACTGGGAATAGCATATGTATATATACCAAAATCAAAACAAATTTCTTTTTGGAACATCAACATTTCGTCTTTCTTATACATATATAAATTATCGTCTATGACATTGATGTTATTTATGCATATTTATCAGACTGCACGTTGACATTAATATAAATATATGTTTAAAAACATCAGAAATAAAAAGAAACATATTAATATCTATATTTCCGCTATAATAAGATCAATACAATATGTGTCTATTTAATTTTTTAGATCTAAATTAATTTAACATTGTACATGTATAAAAAAATATATATTTTTTCCGGATTAACTATTTGGTATTGTCATTGTGGACACATATATATATATATATATATTATTTTTTCTTTCTTATATCATCATAATTATAAGACAACTAGATGGTGGCCCGATTCTAACGCATCGGGTATTCTAGACTATGTATGTAGTTGACATATTGTGACTGACAGAACTTGTTAAGTCAACGTGAGTGAACTACATATATATATATATATATATTATATATATATATATATAGCAGCGCTATGGTATATGGTGGTACATTACAGCACATGTATAGCAGCACTATAGTATATGGCGGTACATTACAGTACATGTATAGCAGCGCTATGGTATATGGTGGCACATTACATTACATGTATAGCAGTGCTATAGTATATGGCGGTACATTACAGCACATGTATAGCAGCACAAAGGTATATGGCGATACATTACAGCACATGTATAGCAGCACAAAGGTATATGGCGATACATTACAGCACATGTATAGCAGCACTATGGTATATGGCGGTACATTACATTACATGTAAAGTAACACTATAGTATATGGCGGTACAGTATAGCACATGTATAGCAGCACTATAGTATATGGCAGTATATTACAGTATATGTACATGAGCACTATAGTATATGGTGGTATTTTATAGCACATGTATAGCAGCACTATAGTATATGGAGGTACATTATAATACATGTATAGCAGCGCTATGGTATATGGCGGTACATTACAGTACATGAATAGCAGCGCTATGGTATATGGTGGTACATTACATTACATGTATAGCAGCGCTATAGTATATGGCGGTACATTACAGCACATGTATAGCAGCACTATTGTATATGGCGATACATTACAGCACATTTATAGCAGCACTATGGTATATGGCGATACTCCGCTCCCTGCTGCCCCCCGCTCCTCAACAGTAAAAGTAAAAAAGTCCTCAGGATACTCACCTGTCCGCCGGCTCGCTCCACCTCCGTCTTCTAGGTCCTACAGGCCTTTAGGACCTGTCGTTGCCTGGGAAACCGATCAGCTGACCGCTAACTGCCGGGGGCAGGATGGAGCAGGGGGGCAGGATGGTGACGGGGAAGTGAGGGAGGGCAGTATTGTGTCGGAGGGGGCAGGATGGAGCGAGCGGGGCAGGATGGAGCGGGGGGGCAGGATGGTGGCGGGAGGGGCAGGATGGTGGCGGGGGGAAGGATGGAGCCGGCGGGGCATGATGTAGCCAGCGGGGCAGGATGGTGCGAGTGGGGCAGAATTGTGCAAGCGGGGCAGGATGGAGCGAGCGGGGCATGATGGAGCGAGCAAGGCAGGATGGAGCGAGCGGGGCAGGATGGAGCGAGCAGAGCAGGATGGTGGCGGGGGGCAGGATGAAGCGAGCGGGGCAGGATGGAGCGAGCAGGGCAGGATGGAGCGAGCGGGGCAGGATGGAGTCGGGGGGGGCAGGATGCAGCGAGCAGGGCAGGATGGTGGCGGGGGGCAGGATGGTGGTGGAAAAGCAGGATGGAGCCGGCGGGGCAGGATGGAGCCGGCAGGGCAGGATTGTACGAGCGAGGCAGGATGGTGGCGAGCGGGGCAGGATGGTGGTGGGGGGGCAGGATAGGAGCAAGCGGGGCAGGATGGAGCGAGGGGGGCAGGATGGAGCGAGCGGGGCAGGATGGAGGCGGAGGAGCAGGATGGAGCCGGAGGAGCAGGATGGTGGCTGCGAGGGGCAGGATGGAGCCGGCGGGGCAGGATGGAGCCGGAGAAGCAGGATGGTGCGAGCGGGGCAGGATGGTGAGAGCAAGGCAGGATGGTGCAAGCGGGGCAGGATGGAGCGTGCAGAGCAGGATGGAGCGAGCGGGGAAGGATGGAGCGAGCAGGCAGGATGGTGGCGGGGGGACAGGATGGAGCGAGCGGGGCAGGATGGTGGCAGGGGGCAGGATGGAGACAGCGGGGCAGGATAGAGCGAGCGACGCAGAATGGAGCCGAAAGAGCAGGATGGAGCCGAAGGAGCAGGATGGAGCCGAAGGAGCAGGATGGAGCCGGCAGGGCAGGATGGAGCCAGCGGGGCAGGATGGAGCCAGGGGCAGGATGGAGCGAGCGGGGCAGGATGGTGCGAGCGGGGCAGGATGGAGCGTGCGGGGCAGGATGGAGCGAGCGGGGCAGGAAGGTGCGAGCACGGCAAGATGGAGCGTGCGGGGCAGGATGGAGCGAGCGGGGCAGAATGGAGCAAGAGGGGCAGGATGGAGTGAGCGGGGCAGGATGGTGGCGGGGGGGCAGGATGGAGCAAGCAGGGCAGGATGGTGGCGGGGGGGCAGGATGGAGCGAGCGGGGCAGGATAGACCGAGCGAGGCAGGATGGAGCAGGCGGGGCAGGATGAAGCCAGCGGGGCAGGAAGGAGCGAGCGGGGCAGGATGGAGCGAGCGGGCCAGGATGGTGGGCGGGGGGCAGGATGGAGCGAGTGGGGCAGGATGGTGGTGAGCGGGCAGTATGGTGGCGGGGGGCAGAATGGAGCGAGCGGGGCAGGATGGAGCAAACAGGGCAGGATGGAGCCGGAGGAACAGGATGGAACTGGAGGAGCAGGATGGTGGCGGGGGGACAGGATGGGGGGGCAGGATGGTGGTGGCGGGGCAGGATGGAGTGAGCAGGGCAGGATGGAGCCGGCAGGGCAGGATGGAGTTGGCGGGGCAGGATGGAGCCGGTGGGGCAGAATGGAGCGAGCGGGGCAGGTTGGAGCAAGCGGGGCAGGATGGAGCGAGCGGGGCAGGATGGAGCCAGGGGGGGTAGGATGGAGCCGGGGGGGGCAGGATGGAGCTGGGGGCCAGGATGGAGCCAGAGGGGGAGGCAGGATGGAGCCAGGGGGGGGCCGGGTTAGGATGGAGCCGGGGGGCAGGATGGATGTGGGGTGGGCAAGATGGAGCCAGGGGGTCAGGATGAATGTGGGGGGGGGCAGGATGGAGCCGGGTGGGGGGGAGGCATGGAGCCGGGGGGGGCAGGATGGATGCGGGGGGCAGGATCCCCCTCTCCCTCCCGCTGTTCTCACCTATCTTCTCCGTCACACTGCGGTCATGTGACAGGGCGGGCTGATGTGACATCACACAGCCCGCCCTGTCACATGACCGCAGTGTGACGGAGAAGACGGGTGAGAACAGCGGGAGGCGAGGGGGGCAGTATGGATGCAGGTGGGGTGGAGGCAGTATCCCCCTCGTTTCCCGCTGTTCTCACCATTCTGTACACAGGGCGGGCTGATGTGACATCATCCCTGTGCACAGATGGGTGAGAACAGCTGGAGGCGAGGGGGGAGGCGAGGTGGGGGTGACGGGTTCCCTGTGTATCCCGGCAACAGTGGCGCGTTAGCACCTGTCACTGGGCTTCAGCGCCGCGCCGCTGTAGCCGGGCTGCAAATTGGCGCAGAATTCAAACTCTGAATTCTCGCGCCTATTTGCATAGTCTACACTCATTGGCACCCGCCTCCGGTGGGCACCAATGAGCGGCCTCTGTCTGACGCGCGATTTCTGTGACCAACAGACGCCTTAGACAATTATATAGTAGGTATTCATTGCAGTGTTGTGGCTTGAGGATTAGAGAAAAACACTGAATGAAATTACATTATATACATATATATATTTCTTTTGAAAATATAATTAGATATGTTCAATTGTTATACATATAAAATTAGAATAAAGACGAGGTATTATGACATCATAGTGGGGTTCTATGACACCATAGTGGCGTGTTATGAAATCTAAGTGGGATGTTATAACATCACAATGGGATATTATGGCATCACAATGGGGTATTTTGACATCCCAATGGGGTATTTTGATATCACACTGGGGTATTATTACATCATAGAGGGGAATTATGACATCACAATGGGGTATTATTACATCATAGTTGGGAATTATGACATTACAATGGGGTACGATTACATCATAGCAGGGAAATGTTATGGCATCATAGCACACAGGGGCGAGAGAACACGGGGAGAGACGGTGCACAGGGGGGAAAGAGACAGTCCTGCCCTCCTGGCTCCATCCTGCCCCCCTGGCTCCATCCTGCCCCCCTGGCTCCATCCTGCCATGCTTGCTCCCTTCCCCCCCGGCTCCATCCTGCACCGCCTCGCTCCATCCTGCCCCCCTGGCTCCATCCTTCCCCCCTGGCTCCATCCTGCCCCGCTCGCTCCATCCCCCACTGGCTCCATCCTGCCCCACCGGCTCCATCCTGCCCCCCTCGCTCCATCCTGCCCCGCCGACTCCATCCTGCCCCCCTTGTCTCCATCCTGCCCTCCTGGCTCCATCCTGCCCCCCTGGCTCCATCCTGCCTCGCTCGCTCCATCCCCCACTGGCTCCATCCTTCCCCATCGGCTCCATCCTGCCCCCCTGGCTCCATCCTGTACCGCTCGCTCCATCCTGCCCCCCCTGGCTCCATCCTGCCCCACCGGCTCCATCCTGCCCCCTGGCTCCATCCTGCCCTCCTGGCTCAATCCTGCCCCCCTGGCTCCATCCTGCCCCACTGGCTCCATCCTGCCCCCCTGGCTCTATCCTGCCCCCCTGGCTCCATCCTGCCATGCTGGCTCCATCCTGCCCTGCTGGCTCCCTCCTGCCCCCCCCCCCCCCCGGCTCCATCCTGCCCCGCTCGCTCCATCCCACCCCCCACCCCCCGACTCCATCCTGCCCCCCTGGCTCCATCCTGCCCCCCTGGCTCCATCCTGCCCCACTTGCTCCGTCCTGCCCCTCCACCACCATCTTGCCCCGCTCGCTCCATCCTGCCCCCCACCACCATCCTGCTCCGCTCGCCACCATCCTACCCCCGGCACCATCCTGCCCCGCTCGCCACCATCCTGCCCCGCTCGTTCCATCCTGCTCCCCCGCCACCATCCTGCCCCGCTCGCTCCATCCTGCCCCCCGCCACCATCCTGCCCCGCTCGCCACCATCCTGCCCCCCGCCACCATCCTGCCCCGCTCGCTCCATCCTGCCCCCTGGCTCCATCCTGCCTCGCTGGCTCCATCCTGCCCGCTGGCTCCATCCTGCCCCGCCGGCTCCATCCTGCCCCGCCAGCTCCATCCTGCCCCCCTGGCTCCATCCTGTTCCGCCTGCTCCATCCTGCCCCCCACCACCATCCTGCTCCGCTCGCCACCATCCTACCCCCGGCACCATCCTGCCCCGCTCGCCACCATCCTGCCCCGCTCGTTCCATCCTGCTCCCCCCGCCACCATCCTGCCCCGCTCGCTCCATCCTGCCCCCCGCCACCATCCTGCCCCGCTCGCCACCATCCTGCCCCCCGCCACCATCCTGCCCCGCTCGCTCCATCCTGCCCCCTGGCTCCATCCTGCCTCGCTGGCTCCATCCTGCCCCGCTGGCTCCATCCTGCCCCGCCGGCTCCATCCTGCCCCGCCAGCTCCATCCTGCCCCCCTGGCTCCATCCTGTTCCGCCTGCTCCATCCTGCCCCGCTCGCACCATCCTGCCCTGCTCGCACCTTCCTGCCCCGCCGCCTCCATCCTGCCCCGCCGGCTCCATTCTGCCCAGCTGGCTCCATCCTGCCCCGCCGGCTCCATCCTGCCCCCACCTCCACCACCATCCTGCTCCTCCGGCTCCATCCTGCCCCCACACAGCTCCATCCTGCCCCCCCCGATCCATCCTGCCCTCCCCCACTAGCTCCATCCTGCCACCCCTCCAGCCCCCGTCACCATCCTACACCCCTGGCAATTAGCGGTCATGTGACCGATCAGCTGATCGGTTTCCCAGGCAACGACGGGTCCTAAAGGCCTGTAGGACCTAGAAGATGGAGGTGGAGCGAGCCGGCGGACAGGTGAGTATCCTCACTGAGGATTTTTTTACTTTTACTGTGGAGGAGCGGGGGCCGCAGGGAGCGGAGTATCGCCATATACCATAGTGCTGCTATAAATGTGCTGTAATGTATCGCCATATACCATAGTGCTGCTATACATGTGCTGTAATGTACCGCCATATACTATAGCGCTGCTATACATGTAATGTAATGTACCACCATATACCATAGTGCTGCTATAAATGTACTGTAATGTACCGCCATATACTATAGTGCTGCTATACATGTGCTGTAATGTACCACCATATACCATACCACCACTATACATGTACTGTAATGTACCGCCATATACTAAGCGCTGCTATTCATGTACTGTAATGTACCGCCATATACTATAGTGCTGCTATACATGTGCTGTAATGTACCACCATATACCATACCACCACTATACATGTACTGTAATGTACCACCATATACTAAGCGCTGCTATACATGTACTATAATGTACCGCCATATAGTATAGCGCTGCTATACATGTACTGTAATGTACCGCCATATACCATAGTGTCGCTATACATGTACTGTAATGTACCACCATATACTATAGCGCTGCTATACATGTACTGTAATGTACCGCCATATACTATAGCGCTGCTGTACATGTACTATAATGTACCGCCATATACTATAGCGCTGCTATACATGTACTGTAATGTACCGCCATATACTATAGTGCTGCTATACATGTGCTGTAATGTGCCACCATATTCCATAGTGCTGCTATATATATATATGTAGTTCACTTACGTTGACTGAACAAGTTCTGTCAGTCACAGTATGCCAACTACATACATATTCTAGAATACCCGATGCGTTAGAATCAGGCCACCATCTAGTAATTCATAATTGAGCAGTGTTGTACTCCACATGAAGGACAGTGTGGAAAAAAGAACAGCATGAAATGGGGACAATGAGAACGTTACAGCTTATTATGGAGCACAGTGTTTGTGTGGTGGTTATAGTTTATTAGGGAGAACAGTGTGGTGCTCATAGCACATAAAAGAGGATAAAATATATGGGGAACTGTGTGGAAACAATATTCTATAGTAGAGAGTATTGTGGAGACCAAGTATGATAATATGAAAAATGTGGACGGTCATTTTTTTGCACAGAGACTACAGTAAGGGACAATTATTTATTCAAAAGCACATAATATGCCTTATTTATTGCACACACTGGACAGATATTTTTATGAAGAGTCTGCATAGATGAGCTGTTGCTGTGTAAAGACCAGAAGAAAAAAAGAAAGTGATGAGAATGATCGAATCAAAGAGGATGTAGATTGTTTGAGATGACTTGGACATTAAACGGGTTTTCCCACCAAGTTTATTTTCATGTTCATTTTAATGAATAGACCCTGAAAAAATAGTAAGTTTGACAATTGGATGCGTAAAAAAAATGTTCCTGTGCTGAGCTAATCTTATATACAGTGCCTACAAGTAGTATTCAACCCCCTGCAGATTTAGGTGGTTTGATAAGATGCCAATAAGTTAGAGCCTTCAAACTGCAAACGAGAGTAGGATTTATTAACAGAAGCATAAATCTTACAAACCAAAAAGTTATGTTGCTCAGTTGAATTTTATAAATTTTAAACATAAAAGTGTGAGTCAATTATTATTCAACCCCTAGGTTTAATATTTTGTGGAATAACCCTTGTTTGCAATTGCAGCTAATAATCGTCTTTTATAAGACCTGATCAGGCCGTCACATGTCTCTGGAGTTATCTTAGCCCACTCCTCCATGCAAATCTTCTCCAAGTTATCTAGGTTCTTTGGGTGTCTCATGTGGACTTTAACTTGAGCTCCTTCCACAAGTTTTCAATTGGGTTAAGGTCAGGAGACTGACTAGGCCACTCCAACACCTTGATTTTTTCCCTCTTGAACCAGGCCTTAGTTTTCTTGGCTGTGTGCTTTGGCTCATTGTCTTGTTGGAAGATGAAATTACGACCCATCTTAAGATCCTTGATGGAGGAGCGGAGGTTCTTGGCCAAAATCTCCAGGTAGGCCGTGCTATCCATCTTCCCATGGATGCGACCAGATGGCCAGGCCCCTTGGCTGAGAAACAGCCCCACAGCATGATGCTGCCACCACCATGCTTGACTGTAGGGATGGTATTTTGGGGTCGTATGCAGTGCCATCCAGTCTCCAAACGTCACGTGTGTGGTTGGCACCAAAGATCTCGATCTTGGTCTCATCAGACCATAGAACCTTGAACCAGTCTGTCTCAGAGTCCTCCAAGTGATCATGAGCAAACTGTAGACGAGCCTTGACATGACGCTTTGAAAGTAAAGGAACCTTACGGGCTCGTCTGGAACGGAGACCATTGCGGTGGAGTACGTTACTTATGGTATTGACTGAAACCAATGTCCCCACTGCCATGAGATCTTCCTGGAGCTCCTTCCTTGTTGTCCTTAGGTTAGCCTTGACTCTTCAGACAAGCCTGGCCTCGGCACGGGAGGAAACTTTCAAAGGCTGTCCAGGCCGTGGAAGGCTAACAGTAGTTTCATAAGCCTTCCACTTCCGGATCATGCTCCCAAAGTGGAGACAGGTAGGCCCAACTCCTTGGAAAGGGTTTTGTACCCCTTTCTAGCCTTGTGACCCTCCACGATCTTGTCTCTGATGGCCTTGGAATGCTCCTTTGTCTTTCCCATGTTGACCATGTATGAGTGCTGTTCACAAGTTTGGGGAGGGTCTTAAATAGTCAGAAAAGGCTGGCAAAAGAGATAATTAATCCACACATGTGAAGCTCATTGTTGTTTGTGCCTGAACTACTTCTTAATACTTTAGGGGGACCAAACAGAATTCTGGTGGTTTGAGGGGTTGAATAATAAATGACCCTCTGAATTAGCTTTTAAAGCTTTAAAAAAAAAAAAATTTTGTGGCACTGCATTTCCCACTTCTGGCTGATCTACAGTCCAAATGTCACAATGCCAAGTTAATTCCGCATGTGTCAACCAGCTAAATCTGCAGAGGGTTGAATACTACTTGTAGGCACTGTATGTATCCATGCTATGTACTGTGTAATGGATGATTCTGATCATACAGGGTCATGGTCTGATCATACCACATATACTGTACTGAGATAATCTTATATATGTCTCCCTGCTGTGTACTGTGTAATGGATGTGTGTGGCGCCCCGCAACGAGTGCGTCACAAGGGAGTATTGCATCCGCAATATTCTCTGACTCAGCAATGACATGGTTAACTTTGAGATCCAACCCAACATGCATCACCTAGAACAGAGGGCCAATCCTAGGTCCTGGTGGGTGGAGTGTTAGGGAAGTGTAGGAGAACACACAATAGTCTAGACCAGAGAGAACAGAAGAGCCTGGAATCTAGAGCAAAGCCTAGAGCACAGAGCTTGGAGAGGAGCGGGGGCTCCGCACCCCGTGCGGGCCCCTGGGCCGTCACCGGTCGGGTGTCAGCACCTGAGGCCTTAACTACCGGGATTGGGCATTATCTACACGGGTTCCCAAAAGACTCCCGTGCCCACAACTCACAGCCGGTTCACTGGTACCGAAGCTGGCAGCAGTTCACCTCTGCTACGCGAACCAGAAAGCGTGGAGGAGCAGCTTCACAGGAGCACCCCACCACCAGCCAACTTCCAGTCGTCTAACCAGCGGTGTACCCACTGAGGGATCCAAGGCTCCCCAAAGCATCAGAACGTACATCATGTATAGGGCATTGAAGCAGCCTCCCCGTACCCGACCTGGTATTCCTGGGCGACACTGGCAACAAGTTAGGTAGAATGGAGGAACACTTGCGGATCTCTGAGGGACACTATCACTGCTGAGTCCACCCAGTCTACTACTCAACCACTGTATGCCATGTATGCCTACTGGTTACAGTAAAGACCCGTTATAGAGACTTTCTGTGTCTGTGCTTCCTTATGAACTGTCCGTCCGCACAACAAGGTAACCGCAGCTGCCGCACAACATCTTGAGCAGCTCCAGCCTCCGGGGATCACCGCTCAGCCTGTGGGGAGCGTAATATCTTGCTGCTGTCCATCCCCCGGAGGTTCCGCAGCGTCGGTAGTCCTTACCGAATCTACTCATAGGTGGCGTCACGAATAAATTAAAAACCCCTTTAATCTGTTCCACCAAGACGTCTTCAAACACTTTTGATCTGCACTACACCGGGCCCCACTACCGGCAGGCGCGGTCCACCCGTGACAAGGAGGAAGGAAGCATCGCCTGTCTAAACCGGAGTCCCGGCCACGTTGAGTCATGTGTCTGACTGTACATGGACATGGTCTGATCATACACCATCTCCTGTGCTGAGCTAATCTTATATATATATGCCTGCTATGTACTGTGTAATGGATGTGTCTGACTGTACAAAGACATGGTCTGATCATACCACATCTCCTGAGATAATCTTAAATGTGTCCCTGCTGTGTACTGTGTAATGGATGTGTCTGAAAATACAGGGACAAGGTCTGATCATACCACATCTCATGGGCTGAGATAATCTTATATATGTGTCCCTGCTATGTACTGTTTAATGGATGATTCTGATCATACAGAGACATGGTCTGATCATACCACATCTCCTGTACTGAGATAATGTTATATATGTGTCCCTGCTGTGTACTGTGTAATGGATGTGTCTGACTGTACAGGGACATGATCTGATCATACCACATCTCCTGTGCTGACATAATCTTATATATGTGTCCCTAATGTGTACTGTGTAATGGATGTATCTGACTGTACAGGGACATGGTCTGATCATACCACATCTCCTGTGCTGACATAATCTTATATATGTGTCCCTAATGTGTACTGTGTAATGGATGTGTCTGAAAATACAGGGACAAGGTCTGATCATACCACATCTCATGGGCTGAGATAATCTTATATATGTGTCCCTGCTGTGTATTGTGTAATGGATGTGTCTGACCATACAGGGACATGGTCTCATCATACCACATCTCCTGTACTGAGATAATCCTATATATGTGTCCCTGCTGTGTACTGTGTAATGGATGTGTGAGAAATTAGGGACCCTGCGGTGACCATGTTATGGGCAGACTACTT